>CAWUHX010000050.1:1292500-1511187 GCA_963922205.1 Romanomermis culicivorax
GTTTCGTTTCGTTTCGTTTCGTTTCGTTTCGTTTCGTTTCGTTTCGTTTCGTTTCGTTTCGTTTTATTTCGTTTCGTTTCGTTTTATTTTGTTTCGTTTTATTTGTTTTATTTGTTTTGTTTTGTTTTGTTTTGTTTCGTTTCGTTTCGTTTCGTTTCGTTTCGTTTCGTTTCGTTTCGTTTCGTTTCGTTTCGTTTCGTTTCGTTTCGTTTCGTTTCGTTTCGTTTCGTTTCGTTTCGTTTCGTTTTATTTTGTTTCGTTTTATTTTGTTTCGTTTTATTTGTTTCGTTTTGTTTTGTTTCGTTTCGTTTCGTTTCGTTTCGTTTCGTTTCGTTTCGTTTCGTTTCGTTTCGTTTCGTTTCGTTTCGTTTCGTTTCGTTTCGTTTCGTTTCGTTTCGTTTCGTTTCGTTTCGTTTCGTTTCGTTTCGTTTCGTTTCGTTTCGTTTCGTTTCGTTTTATTTTGTTTCGTTTTATTTGTTTTGTTTTGTTTCGTTTTGTTTCGTTTTGTTTCGTTTCGTTTCGTTTCGTTTCGTTTCGTTTCGTTTCGTTTCGTTTCGTTTCGTTTCGTTTCGTTTCGTTTCGTTTCGTTTCGTTTCGTTTCGTTTCGTTTCGTTTCGTTTCGTCTCGTCTCGTTTCGTTTCGTTTCGTTTCGTTTCGTTTCGTTTTATTTGTTTTATTTGTTTTGTTTTGTTTCGTTTCGTTTCGTTTCGTTTCGTTTCGTTTCGTTTCGTTTCGTTTCGTTTCGTTTCGTTTCGTTTCGTTTCGTTTCGTTTCGTTTCGTTTCGTTTCGTTTCGTTTCGTTTCGTTTCGTTTTATTTTGTTTCGTTTTATTTGTTTTGTTTTGTTTCGTTTTGTTTCGTTTCGTTTCGTTTCGTTTCGTTTCGTTTCGTTTCGTCTCGTTTCGTTTCGTTTCGTTTCGTTTCGTTTCGTTTCGTTTCGTTTCGTTTCGTTTCGTTTCGTTTCGTTTCGTTTCGTTTCGTTTCGTTTCGTTTCGTTTCGTTTCGTTTCGTTTCGTTTCGTCTCGTTTCGTTTCGTTTCGTTTCGTTTCGTTTCGTTTTATTTGTTTTGTTTTGTTTCGTTTTGTTTCGTTTTGTTTCGTTTCGTTTCGTTTCGTTTCGTTTCGTTTCGTTTCGTTTCGTTTCGTTTCGTTTCGTTTCGTTTCGTTTCGTTTCGTCTCGTCTCGTTTCGTTTCGTTTCGTTTCGTTTCGTTTCGTTTTATTTTGTTTCGTTTTATTTGTTTTATTTGTTTTGTTTTGTTTTGTTTTGTTTTGTTTTGTTTTGTTTTGTTTTGTTTCGTTTCGTTTCGTTTCGTTTCGTTTCGTTTCGTTTCGTTTCGTTTCGTTTCGTTTCGTTTCGTTTCGTTTCGTTTCGTTTCGTTTCGTTTCGTTTCGTTTCGTTTCGTTTCGTTTCGTTTCGTTTCGTTTTGTTTTGTTTTGTTTTGTTTTGTTTTTGTTTTTAATTCTGTTTTCGTTTTTGTTGTGTTTATTTTCATTCAGAGTTTCAATTTCTATTTATGTTTCTTTTAGGTCTCTTTTTCTGTTTGAATCTCACTTTCTGTTTCTGCACAAGTATCTGTTTCTGCATCATTTTTTGTTTCGGTATCTGTTCCTGTTCCGGTTTTTCTGCTTCTGTTTTTCTTTTCCTATTTTTCTGTTTCTGTTTTTCTGCTTCTGTTTTTCTGTTTATGTTTTTCTGTTTATGTTTTTCTGTTTCCGTTTTTCTGTTTCTGTTTTTCTGTTTCTTTTTTTCTGTCTCTGTTTTTCTGCTTCTGTTTTTCTGCTTCTGTTTTTCTGTTTCTGCTTTTCTGTTTCTGTCTTTCTGTCTCTGTTTTTTTTGTGTTCTTGTTTTTTTTGTTTGCGTTTCATTTTTTTGTTCCTGTTTCGATTTTTGGCAATTACCAGTCCTTTTTTCCTCTTGAATTTTTTCGACCCGTTCAATATTGATAGATGAAGTGGTTTTTTGACCAGAACTGCTCGCGAAATCCTTTGATGGAGCAGTGATGATTTGTTGCAGTGAAGGACCACTGTGAAAAAGAAAGCTCCCGGTGGTCGACTGACTGCTCGGCACTTTGTTTAGCTGATTTTCAGTCATCTCGCTTTTTTGACCAATCGCTTCTGATGCTACCGTTGGGCTAAATTTTTCTGTCTTATCTTCTGGACAGTCGCACGTACAATTCGTTTCGGTCATTGTGCCTTCTGATATGTAAAAGGAACAATTTGAATGCAGGGTCGAAATTTATATAGAAAAAGGTTGATGCAACCAGACTGGAATGATTTTTACTAAGGACCACTATGCATAGTGAGTTTTCGAGAAGCTGGCACGACTAGAAAGTTTGTTCAGAATCGAAAAAATAAACGTCAGTTTCAATTTTTACGTAGTCCAGGGATGGACAAATCAGCAATCATTCAGGTCAGATTAGCATGGAAGATTCAAGTGATTATCCTACGTTGTTGTAATGAATTTTTCTTGATAATGGTTCCTGAGTGATGAATCTGAAAAGTAAGTACTATTAGCATTTCTAATTTTTATGATTTTATGCTGAAATATATGTCACATCATGGCACCGGAAATTTGTGAATATACTCTATTGAGCTTTTAAGAATTTTTTCAGTGAAATCTAATATGACTGCAAAGCTGATTTTTTCATTCTTTAATTTAGAAGCAAAAAAACAGACCATTGCGAAACAAATTTATATCTCTGACGAGGGAAGGTTTCCAAGTTTAAATTTTGAAATCTATAGCACACAGAAAATCCATTAATTGCTCGGTAGGTATTTTTAACACAAAAATTTGCATGAATATGCAGAACAATAGACGATTTGCTCTCACTTGATAAAAAATATTTTTACGCGTATCTGTTTTCCATTTATTTAGAAATAATCAATGCATCTACTCCACGAAAGTAAGTTCAATAGAGAAAAAACTATTGAGCTTATTACTGTAATCGATAAAAGAATTTTTTCGGCACTAAGGGGCAAACAGAACAGCTGGAAATATCCTTCAATAACCTGATTTAGTGGTCGAAATTTGTCGAGCGGCATTCAAGTATTCGCAGTTCTGTCCAAATCGACAATAAATAAGCCAGCTGTTTTTTAAGCAGTTTTGGCCTTTCACGTTTTTATGAAGAAATTTATCTTTTTTCTACAGTATAAAGTTTCTCCTCAAAATGAAAATATGGTATCAAATTGAACTTTCTTTCTTTAATTTTCGCTGGGTCGATCATTCTACATTGCGTGGACTAAAGTCTTGCGTGATAGAAACAAAATTGTCTTGTATGATGAAGAACCCTATTTACATTGATGCAATGTTATGAACCTTTCAACGTTAGAATTTTTTGAAAAAATAAAAGGTTGATGATTATGAGCATTATTGCAGTCCTTTGTATACAACCTTTATGCAAATTTTAGTGTAAACAAGATTGAATAGTGTAACATTGTTTAGGTTGTTAAAGACCAAAAATGTTTTATTGCGGGGAATCCGCACTGGGGGACTCTTCCTGGGGAAATCATTATAATGTCGGTTGATCTCACCGAAGACTGAAAATTTTCAAGTACCTTGCAATAATACAGCGTCCAACTCATTCAAAGACGGAACGGTGTTTTCGCCATTGACAGTGGAAATTTCTGCAAATATGTAAATGTATTTGTAGAAAATGAATACGAAATCGCACATATTCGGAATCACTTTCGATTAAGCAAATCAATCTTGATTCAACACAAATTCAGTGCTTCTTTATCTATTAATTCATCATGCCAAGGAACGGCACTAGTATGGTAATTTTGGTATGATTTCAAGTCATTTTTTCACATATTCGTAAAAAGATTTTTGACATAATTTGTAATAACATGTGAATCAATAATCTACATAATGATTGATCAAAAATTTTAACATGCAAATTAAGTGTAAAAACAATATCAAAATATGATTTCCAGTCTACAAATGATAAGTTTACAATGAGATTAATTTCACAGGAAAAATCGTGTTGTTCAAATCTAAGGTATCAGATATGAAATTTGTTGGAACATCCTGTTTCAAGGCAGAGATCGAATGCTTGATAACACCTTGCACTTGAGTAGCAGGCATTTCATTTCAAGGTGCAGCTCAGGCGCAGCTTAACTTTACCGATATTTTTTGCGTGTATGAGTTAAGGTACAGCTGAGCTGCTGCTTAATAACAATGGTATAACATATAGATTTAAGCTACAGCTTAAGCTGCAGCTCAGCTGGAGCTAAGCCTCTTTGATGAAATCGGCCCCTGATCTCTAGTAAGGCTGCATTTGTCAAAACTTCACCCACTGATCATTTCAAAATCAATGCAGTATAGTATAAGTAATGAGTCCACTTTTCCAACAATTTACTAGTCATGCTTCATATCACAGCTGAAAGATGAGAGAAAATACTGTCTCACCCAACAATGAATTCTGAATGATAATCGCGAAAATCGCCACTGATATCGGCTCGAAAAGCATCTGAAAAGTAGTGTACGCATTTTGTTTTGGAAATAATAGTTATTTTTTGTTGAGTATGCTATAGAAACTTCAGGAGTGACCAGTGGGTGTCACATACATTATAAAAATGTCGATAACCAAAAACTTGGAATCTATAGTGTCCTGAAAATTTACTGGAGTTGCTTTCAAACTGATGCAAATTTTGAACGCAAGCACGTAGAAATTATGCAGAAAGTTTGCAGTCCTACCAGTTTCAACAAAATAGTGAAAAATGGCAGTTACTATAGCTCATTCACTTTGAAATAGCTCACGCAGCGACAGCAAAAACAGTAGGTTCAATTTGATACTATATTTTCACTGAAAAACACGTTATACTGTAGGAAAACGTAAAATTTCCTTACCCAATTTTTTTCTAGATAAAGCTGTGTTCTATTTAGATTGAAGTTAGTGCTGCAGAGGAATTTTGATCATTCAATGAGGTTGTTGGAGAAAATTTTCCTCTGTTCTGTTTACCACTCATGGACTAGAAATTTTCTTCATTCATTACAGTAATAGGCTTTAATAATTTTTCCGTATTGAACTTATTGAGCGGAGTATAGCATCAATTTTTATGTCAGTATCACGCATACTGTCCTTGTGTTTTCTGCTTTTCAACTCCATGTCTTTGTGAGACATATGATAAGCGAAAACCTCGTACGAAAGCTTGAGCTGCTCAGGAAAAATAAATGTGATGAATAAACGAATTTCCTCAAATTTTCGATTCTTGAATGGATCCTCAGGTTTACTGTAATAAATCTAGATTAGAAAGCTAAGGAACATATTTTGGATGAATTGACGAACTATTTCTACAAAAAGAGCTTATGGAGGCACATGAAAATCATACTTGCGACGACGAAACGGAAAAGACTGTGTAAGCGAGCAAAAAGCAGTTGGATATTTTGCATTAAAGTTTATTGCATCCGGAAAAATTAGTTTTTTCTCAAATGTGACGATTTTGATCTTATCTTATATTTTCTGAATGTTCTCTATAGAAAAAACGATTAATCACAGTTAGTGAAAATAAGTTCTTAAACCTTCATCTGCGTCAGCGCATTTTCTAAATGATTCGTCAGACCTAGCCAAAAAAAACAAAAACGAATTTTTGGTCCGATGGTCAGAAAGGTGCAAAAAATTTTGGTTAAAATCTTTTTATCTATCTCGAAAATGATATCAGGGAGAAATATTTGGATCATTTTGATGAGTTTATTACATCTTTAAATTTAATTTTCTTGACCTTTTCCATTGAACGACTTAGAAAATTGTAATCTTTCCGTGGAAAATTATCTCTTAAAGCATACCTAAATGTTTGAAATATGTTTCACTAATGGCACAAATTTCAATAATCTGTTTGTAAAGAATTCTTGTAAGTCAAAACGACTGTTTACAAGACGACTCTTCTGGTGTAAAGTTTTTTAACTTAAAAAATTTTTAAGGGAAGTTGAGTAGGCTCCCAAGTTTCCATTCTTATATGACTCCTGATTTAGCAAGAAAACTTAAAAATATGGAATAGTACTTGAAAAGCCCTCTCGTTATGCATTTCACGAAAAACAGACTGTGGGTAAATAGCCTTTTTTGTTAAAGTTACGCCACCAACACTGAAATGTGCATAAAAATACTAATAGTGGGAAGTTCATCTTTACCTCATCTCAACAGAATCCCTGGAGCTTATAGAACGGCAGGATATGCATTGCATAGACCAATATGGTATCAGCAAAATGCTCCTATGGTCAACACCAACACTCGAAAGTTCCTGCAATAGGCTATTCCTGAAGCTTTAGCAGCCTTGAATTAGTGTCTGATCATGTGGATAACTTTTTTAATATTAACTAACTTCTATCAAATGTACCTATAATACGTTTTTGGCTCTTTTCTACGATTTTATTTCAAAAACGATTTGATGTAAATGTTGATCGTCTGTTTGGCTCAAGTTTAGACTCAGGCTTAGGCTTAAACTTCGTGTTTGTGATGGAAAAATAATCAAATTTCGTGATGGCAAAAATATGGAAATGATCCAATTTTTTAAATGCCTGTGAACGGAAAGCAAGTACTATTTCATATTTTTATCAATTCCTGCTAAACCATACGTCACACGGGACTGTAAATTTGTGAGCCTACTCAACTAAGCCTTACAATTTTTTGAGTAAAAAAATCGACAATAGAGCTATGTGTTTCGAGGGTGGTACTTACTTTTTTAATTTTTCAGTTTACAAAACAATTTATAAAAAACAGGCTATAGGTAGGTGTTTCCATCTTGTGTTGTTCACAATAGAAATGATCTCACAATCTATATTCTGAAATCATACGTTGTGGTAAATTTCTATAGTCAACACTCACCATTTTTGCGCATAGGCCTTCTCAACATACACTTAAATTTGCATAAATATGCTAAACAATCGAAATTTTACCTCTAGCTTATCTCAGGAACATTCGATGAAGCTCTTTGACATAAGAAAATTTCGTTTTACAAAAAAATCTGATATAGCACCATTTTTGATTTGGAGCCCTTGAACTTCATCAAAGTCTAGACCTGCGTATTATATGGGATATTAGAGATGAACGCCTTTTCTAATAGACACTACTGTATGTTACGCTGACATGACACAAGATATTTTATTTTTTAGCAGTTGCTGACAGCGGATTTAGATCACATTTATGTAAATATCATCTATGATCAAAAAAATGTGTGTCAACTTGTATGCATATCGGCTATCGAATACACTTTATTAGCATGTGTAATGTTAGAATTCACATTTCAAGATTTTGAAAGAATTGCAAATCGTTTCTATTCTCATGTTGTTGTTCGCCATTGAAAATGAACAGTTCGGTCCAATGTCCACAGTTATCTTGAACGATGTTTACCTTAGATGATAATTTTCGCGATGATGCACTTGACTATCTCGTCATAAATAGTCCTTGCATGAATTGAAGATTGCCTAAGCAAATAAATACCACAGTTAGCGTGAAAAAATTTTGAAGAGACATTCTCCTTCGACAGCTCTCAGCTTCGCAACAACTAAGAGTTTATAAATTACGAACACTTCAGAAAACAAAGTAAAAGTTTTCGAATGTGCTAAAAAATACGAAAATGAATTATTATTTTATACTTTAGGACATTAGCTTTAAATTTTTCTATGTAGCACAACGACGGAGCTAATAATTTTCAATTTATAAATTTCTAAACGTCTGCCAAAAATTCTTCGGGCTGTTTAGGCTAAACATTCAAAAATTTAATCGTCTTTATGTAAATTCATATATTTTTTTAGTCTGTTATTCGGCTATAACTGATAATTTCATAAACTTTTACAAAACATACGAGTACAATTCATTTTTCTTTGTTTGACACATTTCATGCATATGACTTTCTTGCATGTTCACGTTTTTTACTGCTGAATTTCTCTGTTGGACAAGCTTCGGATCCTGTTAGGTGGCAGCTAATTTTGAAGTCGACGGTCTTTTGAAATTGGAAACAGTTATTGTCAATTGGTGTGCTGAAGGAAAGTATATTCCTGTTCAAAATTAAGTTCGAAAAGCTGAAAATAAAACGCACGATAAGGAAAAACGAAAAAGCCAAAAACCAAACCAAAATAGATAAATTTGGTAGGAAAATAATTGAATAATACCCAAAAATTTTCCAGCACTCTGCACCAATTATTACTCTACAGAAAACTATAAAACTTTGTGATGTTTAGATCTCTGCTTCGGTCAGAAGACGTCAGCAATTTAACTAGAGGCTATTGGCTTGTACATGGCTGATTACCATTAGGCCACTCAAGAAAGCTTCCTATAAATAAAGGATGATACAGGTGCAACAGTTCTCTAGCAGACTTAACACAACCTTCAGTCGCAGCATAACCAAAGTTTGCTGAGGCTGGACTGACACAAGCTCGCAATAGAAAAGCAATCAGGGTTGTTCCAGATACTTCCTGCAGGCTAACACACAAGATAATAGACACTCACTATATGAATGTCTCAGTGAGGTCAAGGGCTGCCTTGGTACAGTTATGGTTACATGTCGTGCACCCACTTCTGCTCATTGTGCAAGAATTATAATGATGAAATCACTCTTTGACCGAATTGGGGCTTCCCCGAATTGACCAATTCAGCATAGATGTAGGCATGCTGCTAAGTACATTCCCAACAACTTACATCTGGTAATTTGACTAACATGCGGACTGTCGCCGACAAAAATCGTAGGATTGTTTACTTCTGAAAGATGGCTTAAGAAAAACGATTTATAAATTGGCAGAGTTGTTGTAGTGATGCGTCCTGCTGTTCATCGTGCCGTCTGTTCTGCACTCAGCTCAACTACTTTCTGAACCATCAGAATGGAATGATTACTGTACGTGGTAGTGCATCTAGTTAATACAATAGGTCGAGGGTTCGAAGCCCTCAGTGAGTATTGTTTTTCTGATGTACTGGCCATATGGATCTTACATTGGTGACTCTCATAGGCCCACTCCTCCTCTAAGGAGGAGGGTGTTGTAGTCCACAGTATGACCTCCATCCAGCTGGACATCACCCGACTTGCACCGCTCATACCGCGAGGTTTAGTTAGCACAGCAGGTAGCCTATCTGGTTTGTTATAGAAGGTCCACGGTTTAAGTTCCTTGCTGAGCGTTATTTTCCCGAAGTGTATTCGGGCATATGTGGAAAAGCTGAGACTACACATTTTTGCCCCAATGAATCAAAATGTATAACTTGTTGATCAACGCCTGCAAAATGAAACGGTTTTAAAATTTGTATAATTTGCGAAAACATGCTACTACACACTTGCGTGTCATGTAAAAAATATTTTTCATTTCATTCCTAACTATTCTGACGCACCGTTAGGAAAGAACGAAAAATCATCCATTGAAGGGAAATTTTTTCCTTTCCAAAAAAACTGGTCTCCAAATATTTCTCCAGAAGCTAGTCTGGCGTCCTGAATGAAACGTGTTTCTAGCACGGTCTGCATAATAACCTATATTATAAAACCTACGGCTGCTCTCAAAAACATGTTTTTCATTTAGATAGCTTCCCGGTTGATTCTGACGCAACATAGTCAACGTCACAATTATGTTCAAGGTGCGCTGCGCTGCGTAGGCTGCTTTTGCCAAGTAGTCTTTGATGATGACGTAAATGTCTAGCAGGTACCTATTGCGTCTGCACCTGACTATCGCAGTCTTTGTATTTCCCTAACAGCTAAACGTATTCCGCCCGTGGACTTCTCCCTTCGTCCCTGTGGCGTCATTCCTGACCTGTTTCTCTAGCTAACAAAAAAAGTCGTCACTGACGAAAAGCCCCCCAAGCCTAGCAACGTTTTGTCATTATTCAAGTCTGTTCTACACATTTTCTCCAAAAAGCTTTTTTTCGTCTAGCACAACTTGCTTGGCTCGGCTAGGCGACCTGGATCGATAACTTGGGAATAATAATCCACGTCCGACGGTATCATTCTTTCGCTACAGTAAATCGAAGGCGGTCGTATTTTGTTGTATATATTATACAAAGAAAAGATGATCGATATTATGATGATGAACCAAAGAACGTCTGCTGCAGTCGAGTGAGTTTGCTTATAATTCTTTTCGTAGAAAATTACGCAAATTAAACTGCCTTTTGAACCACTGTTTATTTTTCAGCGCGGCGCTAATAAAACGTGGGCCGCGCTAATGAAAAATTTTGGTCATTAGCGAATTTTTATTTCAGAATTTACAATGATGAACATACCGGGCTGTTGGGATTTTGTCACATGTCGATTTCGTGTCTCTCGCAGAGAAAAATCTCAAAATTTTCCGGCGCTTCGCGGCGGTCAATGAGTATAACAGTCATTATTTTTTATCCGACATGGCCATTAGCATATCTACTTCCACTTACTACTTAACATTCAGCAGTTTCAATCAACTGAATTGTACCTCATCTCTTTTTCATTAATTACAAGAAAACATTTTGCCGATAAATGAGATTTTCCGTCAATCTTTACAATTTTTTTTCTCGTCTCGTTTGGAGCACCATTTTTCTCCTCAATGGAATCTTTTAGGGAACAAAATTTTGAAATAAGGAAAACATTTTTGGCATTTTTTCATAAGGAAAATTTTCTTTCACTTCAAAACCGAAAAGATTCATTTTGGTGGACTTCGGAAGGTCAAAACCTCAAAATTTTCCGCCAGTCATGAGTATAACAGTTATTGCTTTTTATCAGGCGCAGCCGTTAGCATATCTACATCAGTTTCTATCAATTGAATTACTTCATCGCTTTTTTACTAATTTAGTTAAGAGTCAATGATTTGCTGATAATTGAGATTTTTCATCACTTCTCAGAATTTTATTCTCTCGCTTCGTTTGAAGTTTTCCACCGTTCTGAAACGTGAAACTTCCCAATCGGCGATTGAAAGACAATAAAAACTTCATTACAAGACTGTAAAATAAGGCGCCGAAAATTTTTTTTTGGTCGGTTACGGCCCTGTGAATATAGGTAGGTACGTTTTAAAGAACACTGTCAAAAAATAAGTTTATAATGACACATTTCTCAATAATGCTTTATACAATCACTAATAACTTCATCACTATTGTAAATTTGCGCTAATGGAGTCAAACTGCCATCAGTGGCACTACTAATGGGTGTGCCGCTAAAAAACACTGCTTTGAACCAATTTTTGCAAAATGTACAAATTTGTGGCATTTTGCGGTTTATAAAATAAGAAAAATCCGATTTAGTTCTTAAAAATCCTTTGGACAAAAAATCAATGTTTAGGAGAAATTTTTCAGCTTTACAATATCGTGATAGTGCAGAATTAATTCTTAATAATTTACACAATTGCGTTCGGTAACTGAGGACGAATTTGTTTTGAGTACAAATTTGGATTAAAGTTATAAACCCTATAGTCGAGCCGTACAGTAATTGATTGAAATAAAAATCTGATAAACTATTTTTTGAAATTATACACAATAAGAAATTAATGGTAGAGAATAAGGGAATTTAAATTAAATAGAAGGAAAAAGTCTTGAAGTCTTCGGAGCTTTAGGGATTTCTCTGCCTCTAATTCCTGAACAATTTTCAGCTCTTTACGATAATTAAATGTCCAAATATTTCCAACTGGATGTATTTCATACAAAATTGTGTTATCATCTTTGATCATGTCTCGCTGCCCTGACCTTCCCATTACTCCGACTGATGCTTAAACAATGACGTCAAAATTATCCTTACCCTGACGGTTTCTTTACTACGACTGTCTCATCATGCAGACTACGTGTTAGAAAATGTGTATAGTAACGTTCTGATTTTTCTACGATGGTGCTCTTTCATGGCGAAAATCTGATAGAAAAATTGAAATGCGAAAAAATAAAAAAATCAATAAATCTATTTTGGTCTTCAAATAAACGTTTAAAGTGAAACTATACGTCTATATTAACAAAATAATCAGATTTAAAGCCTAAACCAATCCAATTTAATCCAATTTTGCCATACATGCAACGGGGCCACGAGGTCTGGGGGGGGGGGGTCGGACGACTTTTTCGGGGCCGTTAGTCACTATTCCCCAAAAGGGAGCTGAATGAAAAATAATCGATTTTTTCATCGAAAAAGTTTGAAAAAGGGTTCAAAAAATACTAATTTTTGTCTAAAAATCGTAAAAAATGTATCCATGGCGCGAAGCGCCCAGAAAATTGACGTTTTTGACCATTTTTTGATCAAATAAAGACAATTTTCATCAAAAAATTGACATTTTTCAGTATTTTTCCGACCAACAGTATGGGGATCCCTTCCCAATGACTACCATACGGCTAGTCATAGGATTGGAAAATCCTGGAGGGTGGCCCAATGACTAGCCATATGGCCGACGATTTGTGGGGAGTAGATTCCCATAGCACTTCCCCAACATGTATGACGTTTACTGAAGAAGAATAAGTCAATTAGCTCTAAAAAGGACCGATTGTAAGCCCTGGCCTTGATGGGCGGCCCCGGGCCAGAGCATGTTAGGGTATGAAGTCAACGTCAGCTTTATGGTCTGTGAGATTGTTTTGGTGTCTGGGATTCAATGGTTGAGGGTTAGGCAGGAATTCTCGTCAGATATGGGATTCCCGCTGAGAGTCTGGACTGCGATGATTAAGGATAGAGACGAGAGTTGTCCTTAATTATGGTGTGTATGAGATGGGCTTGGGGTCTGGGCTGTAATGATTAAGGATAGGCATAGTCGGGTACAACGGTTACTCTCCATGAATCAACAGCTACTCCAATTGTTATGCATAGTTTGTATTGCTTCTTGGGTCCATATTTCCTCATTTGGCTTCAAAACAACTTGATTTTTGTGTTGTACTTTTGATCTGAACTGCACAGAATTCATACTAAAAAATAAAAATACACTGTCAAAAAATTTTTCATCTCTCAGGGTTATGAAAATTTAGTTCATTAGTCGGAGTAATAGTATGGTCGGTTTATCTCACATTTGGGGTAAAGGGGCTCATCTTATCCCAGGTTCCCCTCTGCTACCACAACACAAAATTCTAGAATAGTATTTACACCTAATTTGCATATTCAAGATATATGAACATTCCCATCTCCAGTGTAAATTGTTCGATCATATTTCAACTCACATATTTCGAATCCTCCAGAAGAGTCCTTTCTGGAATGTCACGGAAAATTCTTTTGAAGCAAAAAATTCAACTACTGTAAAAATGTTCAAAAAAGGAAATACTTGTACTTTCAACAAAGTCGAAAATTATTTACCTCCTCACCAAATTTGATACAAATTTTTAGCTCCGCCGTCATGTACAATTGTGGTTCAGTCCAGCAGTGTACTCCATCAATTGCAGCCTATCACCAATTCACTGTTGGAAAATTGAACCTTGATGATCAAACCAACGACGAAAATTTCTACAATTTCGCCGATTCCGGCCGCACCGGTCGCCGAAACGCGATTTTCAACGACGCAACCCCCGATTTATTTACAGTCGTCGTCGGTAACGATACTTACAAATGTCAAGATTCCACTACCAAAGTGATTGATAACGAAGATGACGTCGTTTTGGCGCATTTTTTGGGCATGAAGGATCAAAAACGAGTGGCATCGATGGCCGAATTAGCTTCGCAGATGAACGATTTACGGATGAAAACGGCAAAAACCGAATGAAATGGAAGAAAGTTCGGAAGCATTTTTTGTAAAGCCATATAATTTTATTTTTTTAATGTCTATTTAAATCGTGTACGGTAAAATCTACTTGTTCATGTTGCATAAATTTATATCGAAATTTGTACCAGTATCCTCTATGCAAAACAAGAAAAAGCTTGCAGCTAATTTCAGCAAATTTTGTAGATTTCAATATCACGTCCAAAAGTCAAAATTGAGAATTTTTCGAAAAAAATGCTATAGTCTGCAGTGACCCTATTCGGTGAAACACAGAAAAGCGAAACTCAAAATAGCGGGACTGAATACGGTGATTCTCAAAACAGCGATTCTTAATACAGTGACATCTCAATGCAGTTATTCTCAAAACAGCGAAGTCTCAATACAATGATTCTGAAGACAGCGAAGTCTCAGAACAGATTCTCAAAATAGCGAATTTTCAAAAAAGTTATCTTTAGAATAGAAAAATTGAGATTGGGCGGGTTAGACGTTTTGGCGCATAGCCTATTTAGTCCTACATTTCGATCTGGTGGAGGTTGTCATACATTTTAGCATGAATCACCATATTTCTCAGATTATGGCCCAATAGCACGTCGTTTCACGACATTACAGAGCCTTTTATTTTGATTTGTTTTTTATTAACATGCATGTTTTTTTCTTTTATTGACTTTTATTCTTCTTGTGATGACCCACTATTTGTTCTTTTTATTTAATTTTTTCAGGTTATGTATTTTTGTTCTATCTTTTACGTTTATCTACTTTTTATTTTCATTTCTTTTTTACTTGTTTTTCGTTTTACCTTCACTGCTTAATTCTTTCATTCATTTCATTTTATTTGCTTATTTCATTTTGTGTTATTTATTTCCTTAATTTAAGTTTTTTGCAATTAAGCTCCATTCAAGACAATTTTAATATCGGGAATCCTTGTGATAATTTATTGTTTTTGTTTTCTTTCTAACGTTTTACCAAAACGTTTTTCTGACAGATATTTTTTTGTGATTTTGGACCGTTCGTGCATACCTACAGCAACGGCAGCACAGAAGCACGTGAAACTTAGATGACCAAATGCAACTAAAAATTGACTCTTAGCTAGCAGAAATGGTTTTTATATTCCTGATTTGCATATTTGTTAAAAAAAATGATGTGTCCGTTTACTATAACGCATAGAACTTTTCACCATTCGCTGTATTGAAATTCGTGCTTTTAAGATTTCACTGTTTTGAGAATTGCTGTCATAAGACATCACTGTTTTGAGAATCGCTGTTTTGAGTCTCGCTATTTTGAGTTTCGCTATAGCGTTTATCGCTGTAATGGGGACGAGCCGTGAACGGGACCGTGAGAGTTATGCGAAATGATAAAAACATGAAATAATACTTACTTTCCATCAATACTGACAAGCATTTGAAAAACAGACTATTGGATGAGCAGTGTAACGACCAGATTTGTGTGAGGTACTTTACTTGGACCAATCGGTCGATACGGCGGGGCAAATAACGGGACGGGGAACGCGGGCGAACGATTACAAATACGGGGCGATAATATACGAACAATCGACGGTCGCTTGAACGTCGACAATAACCGCGCTTCGAATTAAAATACGGACGGGGGCCTCGGTTTAAATGCTTTCGAATAGTCGGCCGCTTGCAAATGTATAAAGACGGGCGAGCGCGGAAAAAACACAAGAATAAGAATCAGAATCAGAATCCGAATGAATGACCAAAATCACGCTTTGCTTCTTCTTTTATACGGCGATTCTGGCCACTCCCTGGGCGCTGCGGGAGGTCGAGCTTCTGTCCATCTTCTTCCGCCAATCGTCGTTTCCGGCTACGCTTTTTATGCTTTCTTAATTACGCCTCTCTAACGCATTTCTGGTACCGTATGCTTTCTGTGCTTCACTTGCTTTCTACGGTGGGCTTGGCCACACCTCTGTGCTTCTGTGCATGCTTCCTGTATCGGTTTCTCTGTATACACATGTTTTGTGGGGCCGCCGCTACTGTTACACTTGAGACTACTGTACGGCGGGGCTTCTACGCATTTTACTGTGTGCAGGTGTTGTTTACGATTTTTACGGGGGATTACGGTAGCTGTGGAATGTGTAGTTTAGTGTAGGTTCTAGGGGAACAGCTGCCGTTTGTGCAAATTAATTAGGGCGTCTTAATTGGGCTACCGGGGTGTGAACGGATCAAAATAAAGTACTTCACGTAATTTTATAGGAATGTTTGGGTGTGAATCCCAGACATCCTTGAGACGATAAAATGTGAAAATAAAATAATATCTAATAAATGTCTATTACATACAGTATGCTACATGTTTACAGTACTGCTTTAGCAGGTACGTTACATTTCCCTCCTTCTGGAGTTGAACGTCCTCGTTCAAGGCTTTCGAGGTTGAGGAGGGGTGGGGGTAGATTCGATAGTTGCTTTCCGAGGGTAGAAAGGGGTTGTCTCGTTTACATGCACCGTAAATGTAATATTCTTATGGGGGTGTTTAAGTGTAACATTGGGGTACATGAAATTTGTAACTGTATAGGGCCCGTTTTGGCGAGGGAGGAATTTGGGAGTCAACCCTTGTTTACACGAATGATTTTTATAAAGAATAAGATCACCTGCCTTGTAATGTATGTTCTGAGCATGCTTGTTATACTGATGGGTATAGTGGGCTTGGGCTTTTTGCAAACTTTTCTGTACGGTTGAGAGTGCTTCTGTAAAATGCGATTTTACACGAAGGGCGTAATCATCTAAATCTACCATGTAGGATGTGGGGAAAAAATTTAAAGCTGCATCTGACGGCAGATTTGCTTGCCTACCGTGTAGTAATTCAAATGGGGGATATGATGTGCTATCATTTTTATGAATGTTGACCGAAAAAACGGCATATGGGAGATAGGTATCCCAATCAGTGTGATTTGAATTGATGTACATGCGGATACGGGTGGCTAGGGTTTGGTTGCAATGCTCAACTTCCCCATTGGCAATGGGATGATATGGGGTAGTGTGAATTTTCTGAGTATTGCATAAACTGGTGATCCGTGAGAAAAGATTGGAGACGAAATCGGTGCCACGATCACAATGGATGATTTTTGGGGACCCATGACGACAAACAATTTTGGTTACGAATAGCTTGGCAATAGTGGCTGCAGTGATGTCAGGGGTTGGGAATGCCTCTACATACTTTGTGAAATAATCAATGAAAACGACAATGAATCGGTTGCCATCTTCAGTGAGGGGTAACGGTCCCATGCAATCAACACCGACTCGATCAAATGGGCCAGTTGGCTGAATTGGTACGAAGTTTGCATGCACTTTGTGTCTAAGGGCTTTCTGTGTCTGGCATGGGTGGCAAGTTTTGCAGTAATGTTTGATATCACGGCTCATTTGTGGCCAAAAGTATTTCTGTCTGAGCAAGTGTAAAGTTTTCCGGGCCGCAAAATGACCTGTAAATTTGCTGTCATGATGTGAGGCGATGAGATGCTGGACTTGTGACTTGGGAATGTATAGTTTTGCCTGTTTGTCGACTATACGGAAGAGAATGTTTTGATGCACTGCGAATTTGATCAGAGTGAGGGGGTGTTTTTGGGCGATTTTTGCTAATATGCTTTTGACAGTTGGATCAGTGCGTTGGAGTTCGGCAAAATTTTTCTGTTGCTCTTCTTGTTCAGTTGCTTCGGCTTCCAAAACTGAATTGATAGTTGATGTTTCGGGGCGGGTTTCTAATTGCTCAATATCAAAGGATTGCTTTGCTGTCTGTGAGGGGAATCGAGAAACTGCATCTGCGTTGCGGTTAGCAGTGCCTTTCTTAGGTCGAATGTCGAGTTGAATACCGGAGAGGGCTAATCCCCAACGGGCAATGCGAGGGGACGGGTTTTCCTTTTGTAAGACTGCCTGAACTGCTGTGTGGTCAGTGTGTACAATAACATGTTGCTGGAAAAGATAGGGGCGGAAATACTTGACAAATTCGACTACTGCAAGGGTTTCCAACTCAGTGATCGGATAGTTGCGTTCTGCGGGTTTCAATGTGCGGCTCCCAAAAGCAATGGGGCGATCCTGACCTTTATTATCTAGTTGACTGAGAATGGCGCCGATTCCGAGTTTTGAGGCGTCAGTTTGCAGAATAAACGGTTTGGTGAAATCGGGATGCTGTAGTATTGGGGCATGAATGAGTAATTCTTTTAGCTTAGTGAATGCATTTTGCTGTTCAGGGCCCCAGGAAAATTCTGAGTTCTTTTTGAGTAGCGATGTGAGTGGGCTAGAAACTTGAGAGCAATTTGGGATGAATCTGCGATAATATGAGGGTAGGCCAAGGAAGGACTTAACTTCTTTTGAGGTTTTGGGTGTGGGTATGTCATAAATGGCCTGTACCTTATGGGGATCTGGTGAAATGCCTTGCTGGGAAATGACGTGGCCTAAGTATTGGACTTGGGGCTGGCAGAATTTGCATTTTTGTATGTTTAGCTTAAGGCCTGCTTGTGAGAATCGGCCAAGAATAATGTCTAAACGTTCCAGCATCTGGGCATGGGAGTCTGCGAATACCAAAACATCGTCGAGATACACAAGGCATGTGTTCCATTGTAGACCCGAAAGAATAACATCCATTAACCTTTGGAATGTGGCTGGGGCATTGGTGAGTCCAAAGGGGAGGTAATTGAATTGATACTGGCCGGCTGAGCAATTGAATGCAGTCTTTTCTCTGTCTGCTTGTGCTATGGGAATGGAATAATATGCATTGGATTGGTCAAGGGACGTAAAATATTTCATTCCACGTAGGGTGTCTAGAATTTCGTCTATACGGGGTAAGGGGTAGGTATCTTTTTTGGTGACTTTGTTGAGGCCTCTAAAATCAATGCATAAACGATGGCCTCCATCTTTTTTGGGGACTAAAACTGTATTGGTACACCATGGAGAATTGCTTTGGCTTATGACACCTGCTGCTGCGAGTTGCTCAACTTCTGCTTGTATGATTTGTTTTTCTTTTGGGGAAGTCCGATAAAGTTGTCTGCGTACGGGTTGGGAGCCATTGGTGTCAATTGTATGTGAAACGAGGGTGGTTCTGCCTACGTCCATTTTGGATTTAGCATATAATGTAGGGTACTTCGATAGGGCGCGTAGGAGTTGCGTTTTTTCTGCTTCTGTGAGGTCACTGGAGGTTAAATTGACATTTTCTTTTAACCAGGTGAATGTATCAAAACGGTTGGGCTGGTTTAGCGGGGAAGGGGTTACGTTAGCGGGAGTATTTTGTTTCGGGATGTAACAGGAGACTGTACCAATGCATGTTCCAGGATAAAGAATTTGAGCTGTTTCTTGTGTGTTTAGGACCGATATGCGTATGCGACTGTTTTGGTTTTCAGAGATACAAGCTGCGAAATGGACTTTGGGATTCTGTTTGGGTTTTGGGGTGAATTCAAGCTGTTTGACCTGTAAGTACGATTTGGGCAAGGGGACAGTAAATTCGGTTACTGTACGGGGTGGTAATTCTAATTTTTCATCCAAATAAGTTCCACCACGGGTTGAAAGAGGGCTATATTCTAGGCCATCACAAGGTAGTATAACATTGCCAAATTTGACCTGTGATTTTTGATTGTTGATAGTGTATTCCGAAAATCGACTGAGAAAGTTTTTGCCTAGAAGGATGTCTGCTGTGCAATCTTTTTGGACATGGACCATGATTGTTTCCTGGATTGTTTGGGCTGTCACTGTGACAAAAGTGGTTCCTACAAAGTGAATGGGAAGATTATTTGCTGCTTTTGCTTGGACTAGCGGGGGTTTCATGTCTAACTGTAAAAGTTGAGCGATTCGGGAATCAATGAGTGAGTAAACTGCACCAGTGTCAATCATGCCTTTTGTCATTAATTTGCCGTTAAGTGTGATTGGAATATGAGGGGTATGCTTCTCAGGTACGTTTTGGGGTGGCTTATTTGATGCGGATTGCTGAATTTGATTAATGAGTTCGATTGCAGGGGTTCGGGGGGTATCAATATCGACAAGGACGTATTTCTGCTGTGTTTGTGCGCCACGACGATTAGCTAACTCTAAGAGAGCATGGCCGAATGATGGGGGAATGGTCTCATGTAAATGTCTGTTGTTTGATGGTATTTCGTATGCATGTTCGTTTCTGGCATGATGCTTTGGAGAGGGGAAATATTTTCGAAGAACGAGAAACGAATAAAAGGCGCCTGCAATAACTACAATAATAACGGAGAGATTGATAATGATTTGCAGGGGTCCTTTGAGTAAATTGTTTAATCCATCCGTGAGACTTTGGGTGGTACCGGTTATTACATGTTCTATGCCTTGACCGGCGCCAGAGAGTGTATTTCCAAGTGCTTGGCCAGTGCCTGAGATCATGTTGTAAACTGTATCGGAATTGAGAGACATTTGGGCGGTGTAATTGACGAGTTTTTTGACAATGTCTTCGAGTGTGTGAGTTTTGTAAATGTATTGTTTCAAAAAGAGTAAGTTGGTTGAAATAGTTGCAAGTTGATCATGAAAAATGGCGGGTGTATTAAAATGAAAGAGGGAGAAATTTTGGTTCCAGACGATTTCTAAGGGTAAATTTGTGACATGCGGGGATCCTGTTTCACTGACCCATGTATTATTCTGTTTGTAAAGGGCTACATGCATGTGATGGCAGTCAATGGTTTGTGAAAAAGGAGTCAAGTCGTTCCCTCCTGGATTTGAAAACATGAGTTCGGTTCCTACGAGGATGGGCAAAAGTTTGTAACATGTTTGGTTGATTTTATGGTTGTAAAAGATTTTAGATGCATTTACTTGTTTACAGGGCCAGACTGTGAGGGCTTCTCCTGTGAATTCTGCTATTATGTCGGTTCGCTGTAGGAATGCACGTGCTCCAAGGGTTGCATCAAGACGTAAAATTTGCCATACGAGATCAAGGTGACGCTGCGCCTGTCTGCATAATTCACTCCATACATTTTTGAAATTTTGAATTTCGAATTCCTGTATTTTGTCTGCTAGATAGTTTAGTTTTGCATTGATGGGTTCAAAATCATCAAAATCGTATAGTGTAGTATGAGTTTCGTTGGTTTTTGGGGTTAAAAATGCGTTACGATGTGGGGTGCTTTTGTCTAATTGTACAATAATGCCTTGTTCGGTTAGAATGCTGTCTTGGATTTCTGGGCAATTGGGGTTCGAAAAAACTGTATTTTTAACCGAGAATGCACCTTGTAGCTCTTCTATTATCATGTGTGTTTGCGTGAGTTTGATGGGATGCGTATTTTTGTATTCGAAGGGGCATAGGTTCTCAAATGCTGTTTCATTCCAGATAATAGATCCGTCGGCTGTGACACAATGACCTGATGTCGGTTTGCATGACCCTAGGTCGCCTAATGTACCTGTCATAGATTTTCCATTCCAAGATGCTATTTGTCCTATTTCTATGATGACGTTAGTGACCGAGGTACAATGGTCTGTACAACACCATGTGTATTCTACGCTTAGGGAGTTATTTGTTGACCAAAATCCTGGTTGGGTTTCGTATAATTTTTGACCGTTGTGTTCTTTGTCTATAACGATTGCCTTACAAACATGTGGGGTTAGATTTTGCATTTCAGTTTGGTCGAAGACAATACCTTTTGATCCAAAAAATCCTGTATTAGTACAAATTTTGCGTTTGCGAACACTGCATTTGTATGCGTCTGTAATGTGGGGCTTAGTGGAGGGGATATAGATTTTTCCGAACGTTTGTACGGGTTTGTCTACTGTGGAAGGGGGCATGCATGATACAAGTTTTGGTATGCTGACTGAGTGACCGCTCAATGAAGTTCCACACATCTGAAATTGGGCACTACACGATGTGGGGATTATTATACATAAAAATATACAATACAATGGCCAATGTAGTGTTTTATTGGAGGCGGCGGGGTACTGTGTTTTTTCGCTCTGTTCGATTTGGCGTGGCGCTTTTTGGTGTTGTCGTTTTGCGATTTTGAGCTGGGGGGGTGGCCGGTTTGAAATCTGAACGGTCTGTAAAACTTTAGGAGTTGAGTCATGGGATGGGGTTTGGACTTGCTTACTTGTGGGGGTCGGTAGCAATGTTTGGCGGGGGCGGAATTGGTAGGGTTCAGGGGTCAGGCCGTGTAAGAGGGACAATAAGTTGCGGCCTGTTTTCGATGGGGTTTCGGGGGCGGTGGGCGGCGTTGTGTCTTGCTTTCGGGGGATCTTGTAGCCTACGGGGATGGTGGGCGGCGATTTTTCGATTTTTTCGGCTTCAGGCGTGGGGGGTGGTGACATGGCGCACCAATCGGGTACGTCCAGATCAAGGACGTATTCGTCGCTACGGCGGTGGGTGTTGGGCATGATAGTTCCTAAAGTAGTCTGAGGGCCGTTAGTTATGGCGGGTAATTTTGAGTAAAATGCGGGGTCGTCAATGTCCATGAGGGGTTGGGGTTGCCTGTACTCAATGCAATTTTGAATATTACGACTCTGCTGATTTGGGCAATACCTGCTTGTATGACCTGTCTGCTTGCATAGAAAACATTGAAAATTGGAGTAGGGTTTTGAAGGGCAGTTATCTGATCTATGTCCTGTTTGGGAGCAGTGGATGCATGGGCTTTTACAATCACGCGTACTGTGATTATTACGGAAACAGATTTCACATGATTTTCGGGTGCCTACTGATTTACAATTACGAGCTACGTGTCCTATTTGTCCACACTGGAAGCATGTGGGTTGCCTGGGGGTGGTATTGTTCCTGTAAGCATTATTCCTGCTGAAAGTGTTGTTACTGAAATTGTTGTAGCTACTCTGTTGTTGGGGTTGAGGTTTTTGTTTGATCTGCAACTGTAAATCTTTTACTTGCTGTTCTAACTGATGCAAAAGATCCTGTTGATCTGTATTTTTGGTTAGGGAAAAGATGGGTTCGGGTTTTGGGGGTATGAAGGGAAGGACATTAGATTTTAACTCGTTTCTAAGAATTTGCTGTTCAATGTAAGCTGCTTCGTCTGACATTTCTTTTAGGGTCGCGAACCTTCTATACTTAATTGCTTCCCTGATTTCGTTTTGCATGCCTTCTACAAAGAGGGGTTTTATGATCATTTCTCGTGCGTCTGTGTTAAAATTAGGGTAGGCGAGGGTTGCGAGATGTTCTAGATCAAATAAGAATTCCGTTACTGTTTCTGACCGTTTTTGTTTTCTTTCGCGTAAGAATTGTTGATGTAGTTCATTATCTCTATTGTTTGGGAAAAATGCCTGTAATGCGACTTTATACTGCTCGTATGTGTGGGGAGGGTTTTCGGAATTTGCTAAACTTTTGAATTTTGCTAACGCGGCTCCTCCTAAATGAATTTCTAAACATGCCAACTTTAACTGTACGTCTGTATCTTTCATGCCTTGGAGTGCCATGAATTGTTCTAATCTTTTGTTCCATTCACCAAAATGTTGGGTCACGCCGCCCGTGAATACTGTAGGTTTCGCGTAGAAATTGTTTGCCATGTTATTACAAATGTTTGCTGTTCTTAGATCGTCTATTAGGGTAGGGTTTACTGTATTCTGATTCAATTGTGTGCGTAGGGTACGAAAATGTTCTGAAAATAAATCGTTTATCTGTTCTCTAACGATTTCTCCTAAATGATCTTGCGTTTGGTGGGTCATTCTTGGTTTACGATGGGATTTCTGCTTAAATGCTTCAATTTTTGCTTCACCCTGTATTCGTTTAAATGTATCGCTTAATGCTTCGTTGGAGGGGGTTTCCAGTTTGCTTAATATGAATACCGTCTTACTGTAGGAAATGATTACTAGTGTATTATCTAATGCTTCTAAATGCCCGGATAAGAGTACACCTAATTGGGGGCAGGGAGTTCCACTGGTTAACGTAACGGTACGGTCACCAAAATATGTAACGACCAGATTTGTGTGAGGTACTTTACTTGGACCAATCGGTCGATACGGCGGGGCAAATAACGGGACGGGGAACGCGGGCGAACTGTTACAAATACGGGGCGATAATATACGAACAATCGACGGTCGCTTGAACGTCGACAATAACCGCGCTTCGAATTAAAATACGGACGGGGGCCTCGGTTTAAATGCTTTCGAATAGTCGGCCGCTTGCAAATGTATAAAGACGGGCGAGCGCGGAAAAAACACAAGAATAAGAATCAGAATCAGAATCCGAATGAATGACCAAAATCACGCTTTGCTTCTTCTTTTATACGGCGATTCTGGCCACTCCCTGGGCGCTGCGGGAGGTCGAGCTTCTGTCCATCTTCTTCCGCCAATCGTCGTTTCCGGCTACGCTTTTTATGCTTTCTTAATTACGCCTCTCTAACGCATTTCTGGTACCATATGCTTTCTGTGCTTCACTTGCTTTCTACGGTGGGCTTGGCCACACCTCTGTGCTTCTGTGCATGCTTCCTGTATCGGTTTCTCTGTATACACATGTTTTGTGGGGCCGCCGCTACTGTTACACTTGAGACTACTGTACGGCGGGGCTTCTACGCATTTTACTGTGTGCAGGTGTTGTTTACGATTTTTACGGGGGATTACGGTAGCTGTGGAATGTGTAGTTTAGTGTAGGTTCTAGGGGAACAGCTGCCGTTTGTGCAAATTAATTAGGGCGTCTTAATTGGGCTACCGGGGTGTGAACGGATCAAAATAAAGTACTTCACGTAATTTTATAGGAATGTTTGGGTGTGAATCCCAGACATCCTTGAGACGATAAAATGTGAAAATAAAATAATATCTAATAATCACTGTTTTGAGAATCGCTGTTTTGAGTCTCGCTATTTTGAGTTTCGCTATAGCGTTTATCGCTGTAATGGGGACGAGCCGTGAACGGGACCGTGAGAGTTATGCGAAATGATAAAAACATGAAATAATACTTACTTTCCATCAATACTGACAAGCATTTGAAAAACAGACTATTGGATGAGCAGTTTGACAGTTCACTTAAATTACTTCTTACGCATCCGGGACGAAGGCTGATTTTTTTACAAAGCAGTCTTTCTCTATCTAGAAATGCGCTTGCAAATAAACAATGGAAAGCACACAGCGTTTTTCTGCTCTGCAAATTTGTAAGAATTCTCAACTAAAGTGGAAAGCCATTGCATTATTTTTCAAATTAAACTGTAAAAGATGAATGATCACGAGGAAGATGATAATTTTTGTAATTTTTTGTAATTGTAAAAAGCATTTACTGACATTTTATAAAAAACAGACTGATAATCTCTACGGCAAAAAAATTGTCCGTGTTTTGATAAATATGACAAAATAATTGTCGTCTCCAAAATTAATTGATAATCAACAAGATTTTACTGTAGAATATTCCGAATTTAGTGAGGTCAATTAACTCTATGAGACTCATTACTATAAAATGAAAATTAGAACTTGCCTTTCTGTCCCATTTCAATTACAAACGTTACCGTTAAGCCGCATTGATAATCCAAGGCACGGTCACGTCAGCTGTAACCAATCAAATTTCATTGTACGTCACGTGCAACCAATCATATTTGAAGTCATTTTTTCGTGGCGCAGTCTGATTGGTCACGGGCACCGTGGCCGCGCCATGAAGTATAAATGGGCCTTTAGTCTCCTATGCTTTTCCCAGAAAATTGAACTGAAGATGTAATCTCCCAAGTCACATGAATTGAGTTCATGCACTTTGATTTGTTCGTGTTTTTGCTTTGTTGCATTCTGGAGTTACGTTTGCAAGTTTGAACTTTCATAAAATTTTATAAAACGAACATCACGAGTACTGTGTCTTCTAATCACGACGGAATACGGATACACCTTTTTTTCCTCAAATAATGGGGTCTTTTCTTTTGACTTTTGAGGAAAAAATTTCGAAATGAGGAAAAAAATTTTGGGTATGGTTCTGATTGTCGAAAAAATTTTAGGGAACTCTAAACCGAAAAGATGCGTTTTGGTGGACTTTAAAAGGTCAAAATCTCAAAGTTTTCCGGCGCGAAGCGCCGGTCATGGGTAATTATTTTCTTTTCTTCGAACCGAAAATAAACTTACTAATTTGCTCAACTCTGTACTTTTAACACAAAGAAAAAATAGTCTCCTTTATTTGTCGCTGCTAACAAATTTGGCACACAGGCCATGAATGAAGGATTAAGACGAAAAATAGAGAATTATTTACAATTTATACATCATATTCGTTTCGATTCACGTAACAAATTTTTATACAAAAGAAAACCAAGAAAAGCGTTGGTTTAAAAACGTTGTGGACTTCACGCTGCAACTGCAAGCGTCGAGGGAAATCCTAAAAAAGAAAATTGTTACAATTTTAAGCATTGAGATACAGTAAGCCTCCTGTTTATCGAGTGTTTTATGTAACTATTTTTGGCATTATCAGATTTCCAACGGCCGTGAGTTTTGATAAGTTCGTGTGATATTCCTGCATCAGAGAGGCTATTGTGGCGCCCCCTGATCTCAATCTATGAGTGCCGTATTTAGGGGAATCTAGTCCAATGTCCTTATGGAGCTTTTTCAATAGTTCTCGTGCTCTGCCATGACTTAAATTACGATCTGTCAATTTTTCTGCATTGTTCTGCTTGCTTATTGTTCGAAATAAAAATTCAGTCGAATTCAATGGAATTTTGGCTGTGCTTATGTACAGCAGCAGTGCCGTACAAGGGGAAGTTGGTTGATCCGTCCGAGATATGAAAACAGATTGACCATCTCGAAAAATGTCCGTTTTACTCGAAGGTAAATGAATCTCTGTGTGATCTATTCTAATTTTTAGATCAGAGATTCTAATGTTCAATGTCTCTGAAATTCTCAAAAATCCCGAAAATGAAATTGAGACCAATGCCAAAAGGCGCGTGTTACTCAAGGTAGGGTCCGGGAGTAACAGATCTGCGATTTTGTTGATGTCCATCATCGATAATGGCTCTTTTCGGTTACCAGGGTGATAAATTCGTTTGGAGGCATGAATAACAGATGAAATCAATGGATGCTTCCCTAAATCGTTGAAACCCGAGAGTTTGTGAAGCCAAGAAATGCTACAATAAGTCTGTATTATTGATGAAGAGCTCAAATTTGATCGTAATTAAAATGATAAGTAAATCGCTACATGTATCGGATTAGCGGGAAGAGGGCATGCCGATTTTTCTGAGGACCAATCGATCCAATTTTGTAATTTGGAGAAATATGACTTCAGTGTGTTTGGTGATTTTGAAGATAGAATTATAGATTTAAGCGATCGAATCTCTTCTGGCGAAAAGTTTGAGTCCTCCATGGATGTCCACCAACCAGATGAAAGCAATGTTCCTGCAGTAAAGAAAAGAAAAACAGTCAACACTGAAAATGGGAGGGTGGGTTGGTTCATTGAGTGTACGATTTGCGGAAAATTAGTTCAAATTCTTGAAAATGTATTGTAAAAAATTCGTAAATTTCGAAGAAAACGGAGCAGTTTGGATGACAAATAAAGACCAAAGTAAGGGAGGAGGAGATAAACTTGTTTTATATAAGCATTAATTAGTAAGTTGAAGTAGATATGCTAACGGCCGCGCCTTACAGAAAATAGTTAAAATTATACCCATGACCGGCGAGAAGCGCCGGAAGATTTTGAGATTTTGACCCTTTTATGTCCACCGAAACGCATCTTTTCAGTTTTGAATTCCCCAAAAATTTTTCCGCAATGAGAACCATACCCAAAATTTGTTTCCTCATTTCGAAATTTTTTTCCTCAAAAGACCCCATTTGAGGAAAAAAACGGTGACTATATTCTATCAGGAGGCGCGGCCGTTAACATATCTACTTCGACTTACTAATTAATGCTCAACAGTTTCTATCAATCAAGCTACAGCTCGTTTCATTTTCTAATCGTTTACAGTCAATTATGTCACCGAAAAGAGAGATTTTTCATCAATTCTCTCAATTTTTTCTTTCGATGATTGGAATTTTTCAAACGTTTGCAATCTGATCTTTTGCTTTTATTGAAAGTGGAAATTGAAGACATCATTCTAGACTGCGATTTTAAAACTTTTGTTCACGAATTATCTGTTGGAGAGATTTATTTTTCAGCGTTTTAGAAGATAAAAACCCGAAAATTTTTCCGGTGCAATGGGGAGCAAATTACACTTCATCCGTCTGATGTTAATTTATTTCCCAATGTTATTGAAGGTTCATTTTTAGAAAGTGAAAATTCAAAAAATTTTCCGGCGCTCCTCGCCGGACCAAGAACTAAATAAAATTAGATGATTCTAATCAGAATCACAGAAATGTTGATAGTGGATAAATTCATGAGAACTCTATCGTTAACTTGCTTTATCCGCTCCTATAGAACACCAATATATTCTTCATGAGCTCTTTTTGACTAACATAAGCAGAATTTTCTCGATTTTTTCCCTTATTTTTGCAGGTTTCTGACTACAAATACAACAAAACGCTTCGGTATGCTCCTAAAATGCATAAAAAAGCATCCGTAGCCACATTATAACGTTTTTAAAAATGAGGAAAATTTTTGGAAAATAAGGAAAAAAAATTTTGGGTCCGGTTCTCATGTGGAAAAAATCTTCGAGGAAAAAAACGGTGGTGGACGGATCCAGTGTTGCCAACAGTGTTTTTTTTGTGTGCCAAATTATAGTTTTTGGCACAAAAAGATTTGGAATGGCTCAAAAAATTTTGAGCGTTTGTGCCAATTGGCACAAAATTTTTGGTTGATCAAACACTAAATTTCCTTGATTTTTAGACATTTTAAGCGCTGAAAATGCCAAAATTTTCCAAAAAATTTCAATATAATTTTTTACTCGTTTATTGTACGCGAACGCGAGCGATTTCTCTTCGAATAGTGTATTTAAGTATCGTTGCAGCAAACTTTACTGGCTGGTAATGACTGATGAATCAAAAGAAATTTTGAATATTCTCTGTTCATTCACTCAGATTCGGATTTAAAACTGAAATCCTTAATTTTTGTGTTTGATTCTAATAGAAAATAGAAATCGTTGATACAGTGTTTCGACCGAAAATTTACACAATTTTAGACATTATTCTCTCTAGTCTTCACATTATATAAATATTCGCAGTCGGAAATTGAATCAATTTGGACTTCCTGAACAATTCTAGAGTTACTTATTCAAATTTTCTCAGCATTCCACTTCCTTTTAAGTCGCCGTGAACAATTTTCTTGCAGTTTTTTAGCTGAAAAATAAGCTGGGCAAGATTTTTACAAAAAATTAATCCATTAGTAGCTTCAAATATATATATATTTTTATCAAACTTTTGACCTAAAGTTTTTCCGCTGTTTTCAGTATGTTTCTTGTAGAAAATAGTTTTTGTGCCATTGGCACAAATTTTATTGGCCTCTTGTGCCAATTGGCACAAATGTTCGTGCACAAAAAAAATGCTGGTTGCCAAGTTAGGTGTTTTTCCCCAAATCTAGGGGTTTTTCGAGGCAGTGTTGCCAAGTTAGGGGTTTTTCGAGGGCGTTGATGTTTTTCTAGGGGTTTTTTGTTTCAGGGTTTTTTAGGGGTTTTTTATTTTTATTTTTGAGGTTTTGGGGGTTTTTCAACGAATTGGCTTGTTTGAATTTTGTGTGCTTGATGGAGAATTATTGTATAAAAAAAGAAAAAAAGCGTGATGAAATTGAAAAAAATGAAAACTGAAATGAATATTGATTGAATAGTGTGGCCAGTTCGTGGAATTTACAGTTGAATTAGCATGTTTTTGGCTTAATTACCGAATTTTCGCTTTTGGTGCAGCGTGTTTTTTTCCAAAAAATTCCCTGAAAATGTTTCTCCAAAGTAATAATAAAATTGAATGAATTTAGGGTATAAAAGCACTGAAACACATTGAAATTTAATGAATCGTAGCTGAGATACATAAAAACATGTGCTAATTTATTTGTATTTTATATAATGCCGCGAAGCGGCCAAAAGTAACTACCTATTTTACCATATTAAAGAGCATTTAAGTTTAAAATGCTACATCTAGGGGAAAACTTTTAAAACGCTACATCTAGGGAAAAACTTTTTTCCTATTTGGCTAATAGTGATAAAAATTTTTCCCCTTTTTCTAAATTTTTTCCCCGAAATAAACGTATTGGGGAAAAACACGTTGGTTTGGTGTAAAAATACTCTGTTGACATGTTTGGTGCGGGTGCATACTGCACATTCTTTCAAAGATCGGAAAAACAGTTTTTCAAAATTTGGACTTCTGGATTTTATGGGCTTTTTGCTGTGGTTTCTTGGGTTTATTGTGGGTCTTTTAGTTTAATGTCATGTGAGTTTTATTTTGTACTCATTTCAAGACACTAGTAGGAATGGCACTAGTCAAGTTTAGTGCCAGACCAGGTCGTCACAACGCCTACTTATCGACTGGTGAGACCTTCATTCAATTGGGCAATCAGAATTAGTCTTACGATTGGGCTTAGGCTTAGGCTTAGGCTCTGACTTTGGTACAATTTACTTATGTGTCTATTCTATATAGTGTAGATAAGTTCCAGCATTAAACTTTATAAGCGCCAATGTGAAACATGATTAGATACATAGAATTTGATCAAATGCAATTAAAATTCCATTAAAATAACACAAAAAATTTATGACTATTTCTGCCGATGAGTAATGCTGAACATCGGGTACCCGGGTACAAAAATAAAACGTTACCCGGGTATTACCCGGATATACCTGGGTACCCGGGTATTACCCGGATATACCTGGGTACCCGGGTAATTCGGGTGCCCGTTTCAATTATTGATAAATTTTCATAATAATGAAATTAGACATCATAAAACGGAATAAATTTTGACATGTTGTAGTCTCAAAATCCAGAAGTGACAGTTTTTAATTCAATTATGAATTTGAGTTGACAGATTAACAATCTTTACTGTATAGCATTGTGCAATATGCGTTACTATTGCGTCATCTTTTCGTTTCGACTCTGCCTTACCTTTTGTCATGTTAAATCTCATTCCTCTCAACTGCACGATACTTGGCCTAGTCTAATCTTACTCCTCAATTTGTTAACTCATTTTATGATTTGAGAATTAGGATATTACAATCTTGTCGTGTCTGTTATTTTATTGTGTCCTATTATTCATTCCTACTGATAATTATGTAAGACGGAATTTAGCTTGCCTGACATTTGGATAGATCATTTCTGTCACTCCACTATTATATTATTTACTGCTTTACTTAACATACTTCATTTACATTATCTTTTCATACCTTATATAATTACCCTGGTATACCCGGGTAATTCGGGTACTCGGGTAATGACTGGTCAGGGTACCCGGGTAACAAATTTGCTCCGTGTTCAGCACTACCGATGAGCCACTAAGAATCAAGTTTTCAAAAAGTGCAACTTTTTGGGCAGAAACAAATGGCCTAATATGTACGATGCTCTTAAGTGTAATAAATAATTTAAAAGTTTTATAATCCAAGTTTATAACAAAATAAATGAAAAATTTTTGTAAACTTTTTTTCTTTTTCTTTTCCTTTTTTCGTTTTTGTAAACGTGAACCAAAACCCTGACCCTCTTACTCTTGATCATTATCATCAAACTTAGCCGAGAATTCACGTTGGGATTGAAGTCTACCTTTTAACTTTCAACTGAGCAGGCTTATTATAAGTATGGACAGTGTTTTTTCTGCACAATGCAGACTTTTTAGGCTTTTTGGTGATTCCTGCATTGCAGCAGAATTTTTAGAGTCCTGCGTTTGATCACATATATTCTTCTATAATTAGTCATTGATTCTGAACCTTTGAATTACACATCTAATTTCGAATCTAATTCTTGAAATAAATGTTCGGAAAAATGATTTTCCAGCATGACAGAATGTCAATACCCAAATAATTTTTCCGGCGCTTCGCGCTGGAAAAACTTTTTTCCATTTAAGAACGCATAAAAATGCATCTCCGGACAGAAACCCCTAAAAACTAATCAAAAGTCAGTCAGGCCTCAAGTTTCACTGTGCAACTTGGCAGAAAAAATTTGGTTGCACAGCTCGAAATTTCGTTGCTGTGTGCAAAAAAACCACGTTATCAGCACTGTTTTTTTCCACGAACTTTTTTCCACGAATGTGGAAAAGTGTCAAATTTTTTTTCGTCTTAAAATCCTCGTTTTTTCGCTTGAAAAGGCTCATCATAAACGCTTTATTTAAGTGTTTTTGAGCTTTTCAAAGCATTCAGATGATCATTCTAATCATGTACTCAAAAATGAGATTTAAATTTTGTGTTCATAAATCGTAATTTCTAGAAATTTATCATTGGGAAAATTTTAAAACCATTAATTTGTTCGTAAGCCTTTCAGAGTCCGCCATATGCACTCATTTTTTAATCATTATATTTGATATTATTTAATCATTATATTTGATCATTATATTTTAATTATTATATTTGATCATTACGTCGTAATCATTATATTCGCCCTAATATCGAATTTTAGCTGTTCGTTTTCAGTTCCAAAATTATATGATTTGTTTGTTCTGTTGATAGATTTCTTCTGAATATTCCGTTTCTAGCTTATTCTTCTTGGGTATATTCAAGCTTCCAGTATCGCGCCGAAGGCGAAGGGGGAAAATGGATATTCTAAATGCTTTTTTGCACTGATATTGTGAGGTTTTTTTGTCGTTTTTCTCATTTTTCACGAAAAACTTGATTTGGGGTTTTCCATGATGCTGGACACGATTTTGAACTCGAAATAAGTGGCGCTGAAGGAATCCAGTGGTCAAAAAGTCGAAAAAACACACGGTTTAGGCTTAGGCTTAGGTTCAGGCTTAGGCTTAGGCATGTAGGGGTTAAATTTTCAGTTTATGCAATTTTAGTGGTGAAAATTGCCTACTTCTGCTCATTTGAATAATTTGTGTTTTTCGACTTTTTGACTACTGGAGTTACTGAGCGCCACTTATTTCGAGTTCAGAATCGTGTCCAGCGTCATGGAAAACCCCTAAAACGGAAAAATGAGAAAATACCGTAAACTTGAATTATTCCTTTTTCTTTGTTTTCCCGCTGGTTGGTTGATACATATATCAGCAATTTGCCCATTTGTGAACATCACTCTAGTCTGAAAAATTTAATCTTTAATTGAATAGAGTTGAGCGTTGGAAAAATTAATTTTCTTGCTTTCCGGAGTAATCGAGATAGACAAAAATCACAATCTATCTTTTCATCTCTGCTAATTCGTAGACATATCAGCAGCCAAATTTTTTTACTATCTGACTCTTTAACCTTTCAGATCGTCTGAATATCATCACTTATGATGCACTAGAAATTGGAAAGGTTTTTTCCCTTCTTTTTTGATGAATTTTCGACTCCTGGAACATTAAAATGTTCGAGCAAGTCACGAAAAAGTATAGAAATAATGCAAACACGAGGGATAAAAACACTCAAGTTTTGAGTTAAATTCTGTCAAAAATGATTAAATTTTCATTATGTTAAGAATCTAACAGAATAGTAGCCTTGATTTGATTAAAAAAGCAATTTGGCATTGTACAGCGTTGGAAAATTTCACAAAAATCTGTTTCGAATGTTGTTGGAAAAATCATTTCTATCATTTTAGAAATTAAAAATTATTATTTATATTTATATAATTTTGAAAAACTGCGAATCGAAATGAAAATTTCTGTAAATTGTTCCGCGTAGTTTTTGGGCTTGCTTTTATTATATGTTAACGAATAAGCTATTGTTTCAAAAAATTGGAAAAATTTGATTTGCATTACTTAATGAACTCCTGAACCTTAAGTTTAATTGGTGCCAGTGAGCCTTGGTTTATGCGGCGTAAAATCCCAGGTCGGCTTGACGGAAGTACTCAACTTTTGAGTTGGGGAGTACTAATATTTGGGTACTAGATCTGACCATTACGGGCTACCGGTATGAGGATAGGGGCTTAAACCCTCCCTTTTTTCGTTTTTTCAATTTTTTTCAAGGTTGTTCTAATGACCCTCTGGCCTCTTGAAAGAAGTCCCCGATCTCACAAAAGGTCTCCGACTATCCTCCCAACTGGAAAAGATCTCCAACCCCTGGAGGTCTCCGACCTCCTCACAGTTCAAAAATTTCTCTGGTCCTTACATCAAAAAATTTTGTCGTACATGTGTGCTGCGGGGTTCTCATTTTCGAATGAGTTGTGGGGTGTGAAGAATGCAAAAAAGTCAAACCTAACCTTTATCGTGCGTTTATACAGAAAACTCGAATTTTTTCTAGTTTAAAATTTTTTCAGTTTATATCACAAATATTCAAGAAAATATGCTCACTTCCGCTTCTGTAACGGTCAAACTCAGCCAACATTTTCAAACTTTAAGATCTTAAAAATTCAAATGTAAACCTTCGAAAACATTTTTGTATGTTTAAACAGAATTTTTTTATTTCTTTTCAGTGTCGATTACAAATTTAGAATAAAATGATATATCTATTGCTATTATTGTGTAGTTTTCGATATTGTCTATCTGGTAAAAACGAGGCACATTCTGCAGAATAATGTCACTGTTTATGCTTTATTCCAGATTATAAGAATTCAAAAGTTAGATTGGACAAAGTACAAGTTTTGACACTTTACAAAGATCGATATACAACCGGACGGAGAAGTGCGCCTGTAAAACAAATTAAATGTATCGGCGGTTCAGCCGGTTGTGACTCGGTGGACCTTCATACTGTTCAGTGTTACAACAGGGGTTCAGACGGAGTTGATGTCCAAGTTAGTAAAAATTTGTCGTATATGTCGAGCATAGCATGTTTTTCTCTCTAAAAATCTATCTCAAAAGCTTCAATTTTTCGAATTTTCTCCTAAACCACACGACTAACTTGCGAGGGAAAGTTTCCAAGAGTAAATTCTGAAATCATAGCAAATGGAATAAAGTAAGGTTTTTTGGAGCTATTGAAAGACGTTTCACCAAAATTCAAGTATCTGTAAAAAACCTCAGGCAGCAGCCGGTGCCGGATACCATGGTGCCCGTGCCTGGAACATCCCTACTTTGCACTATACCTATACAAAATATATAAACGGTTACATTTCGTAGATTGGTAAAATATTAGAAAAGTACATGGGCTATGAAAAATTCAATTTGCACTGCTTTAAAATTATAGGGCATAATGAGTCGTGGGCGCGTACTTTCGGTACTATATTATGAGGCACAGATCCCCAAAGTCACATTTTTAAGGTAGGGGTAGAGTTGAAAATTAGCCTTTGTAGTGTGGCTAAATATCTATTAAACACGTCATTTTGTCTCAAAATTTGGCTCCTAGTGATCAATTTTTAGGTCTTTAGGTAGGGGTAATACCCCCCTCATACCCCTCCCTATGGGGCAGTCTGTTATGAAAATATGTGCTGGCTGCTTCTCTGATGTCGCAGTACTGTTCACCATATTGTGACGGATTCGCGCCATATATGTAACGGGGCCCCGAGATCTGGGGCAGGGGGTTTGGGCTACTTGTTTGGGGCCGGGGGTCACTGATTCCCCAAAATTTTAGGGAAGGGGTCTCTGAAGAAAAAACATTCGATTTTTTAATCAGAATAGTCCGGAAAACGGGTCAAAAAATAGTAATTTTAGTCCAAAAAACCGTAAAAAATGTACTCATGGCGCGAAGCACCGAAAAAATTGACGTTTTGACCATTTTTTGTTCAAAAATTGACATTTTCGGGTATTTTTCCATCCAAAAGTGTCGAGGTCCCTATGTCTACCATGTGGCTAGCTCAGGGCCGTGCACAAGGGGGGGGGGCGGCCGCCCCCCCCCCCCCCCCCATTGAGGCAGCATGCACACAGTATATCCGCGTAAAATCAACATTTTTTGGGGCTATTCAGTAAAAAAACCTAGTCCGCCCCCCCCCATGAAAAAATCCTGCGCACGGCCCTGGGCTAGCTATATGGTTGGAAAGTCTTGGGGGGTCACCCAATGGCTAGCCGTATGGCCGACGATTTCTGGGGTGGGGTTCCTATCAGACACGTAATTGGGTGGAAGTGCTATAGGAACCCCCAGAAATCGTCCAAGAAGTGATATATGAGAAATTATTATTCAAGGGATAGAAAAAATTTTACTCGTAAATATTTTGCTATAAGGAAAAGAAATAAGGCATTAATCACTGTAAGAGTGCAAAGCAAGTACCATTTCATAGTTTTACCATTTTTCGAATAAAACATTAAGTAAAAACTTTGTGTAAACGACTTTAAGTCACGTATAATTTTCTTCCTTTTTCAATTCACAAGCATTTTATAAAAAAAAACGGACTGTTTTCTGGATAAACTTACATTCTTCTCATTTTGTAGTGGGAATGTAAAGCTGAAATGGACAATGCTTACAAATTTGGCAGTGTACAAGTAACGTGTGAAGGATTCGACTATCCAGATGATCCGTATGTTCTGCAAGGATCATGCGGAGTAAGAAAGTCACTCATTGAGCCGTTTGATATTAACTTGTAATTTTTTAGCTTGAATATACAATAGAACAAACATCTCATGGTGGAAACCATGGGTCGTACAATTATAAACCTCTGAAAAAGTGGGAACATTCTTTTTTTGTATAATTATGCAAATTTTTTCGACTTCCATATCATATTTAGATCGTCAGCACTTTCTGATTTTATTTTCTGGATTATCATTTTATTGTTGCTATTTTTGCTCTATCGAATATTCATCGTGCCTGCATCGAGTGCGGGGCCTAGAACTCCGGGCGGCAGCTTCTACGGTGGCGGTGGTGGGCCCGGTGGCGGAGGCGGCTCGCCTCCTGGTCCTGGCTTTCGGCCGGATTATTATGCAGACGATTGTAAGTGTTGATCCACAATTTCTTCGTTATATTCATGTCTAGCGGCTGATATCTTTCAAGGCATACATGTAATAGGGGGTTGCTATAAGAACCGCCAGGAATTGACGGCCATGTGGTGACTTCAAAATTTGGCAGAAAGGGGCAAGCCGTACGAATCAAATCCTTTTGATTGAAAAAAACTGAAAAATGTCAATTTTTTAGCATTTTTTAACCTGAACGATCAAAAAATGTGTAATTATAGCTCGAAATTCGGCATTTCACCCAATATTTACAAATTTTTATAGTTTTTTGACAAAACTATTTATTTCTTGAATCGTTCAGCGTAACCAAGGAGTAGGGCACCCATGTTGCTTTGATGTCACAGCTAGAAGATTTTTTCTTTGTCCCCATGATTCAAAATCACCCATAATTGCGTACAAATCCGCTCCTATATTCTGCAGGGCGAAGACATCAAATCAGCAGCCCATCATTCCGTTAAGTATAAAGTCTTGAAATGATCTGATGCTTTGATGCGGCCACTTATGCGCCGCATTCGCACACCATTTTGTGTGATTAGACCAGTAACCGATAAAAAATAGGCAATTGTTCAAAAAAATACCGAGAGTATTATTGAATGATTGGAGTAAATCATGCCATCCCGACGTACGCTGAACAGTATTAAGTTCGGAAAAGTTTAAATCTAACAGAAAGTCTAATGACAAACCTTCAAACAAAATTTACTGCCACAAAATACACGTAACCTGCTCAAAGCCAAGGAACGAATCAAAAATCACACAGGAATGTGAACCCGAAAGATTCCCACTTACGTTTTTAACCATAGGACTCATCCTTGCTTTGGATCGTCATTCTGAGATCATGTCTGATAGTATAGTCAACCGTTCCGCATCAAAGCGATTCGAATGACGTATAGCATGACGATTTTAGATCAAAATTGACCAACTCAGCATTTTTTTGACGTCAGGAATGGCTGACTGAAGTTTATACCCAATCCAATCGGCCGTTACTCGGTCAGTAATGCACTTAATTTGCAATTTAAAAATATAAAACGCGCTGAGTTCTGTCGACCCGACTATAGAATGACGCATAATAATCTGTCTTACTGTGACTATAGACTGTTGTTTTCCGCGCAACATATAGCTCTCATAACAGTTGTAAACTTCAACATGCTACAAATGGCATACTTACATGATCATAAGAACAAAGGTCCAGGATTTTAATTCTGATCACTTTACTGTAAAATTGACGTAGGTTGCTTCTTTGATTGATGGAATATTTTCCTGCTCATTAAATTGCTCAAATCTTTCAGCTCACTGTCACCATAAAAAATCTGTCATCACAAAGAGTTAAAAAAAGACTAGATTGTTTATTACACTAAACTTTGGGCTGTCTTCATTGAAGTTTAAGTTTGACCAATGAGTCAGTTTTTTCAGCAACTGCTTACTACATGACTTTTATTTGGCGGTGCACATAGTGGAGCAAAACGATCCTACAGTACCTGAGACTTTGGATATACCGCTGACCCAAAAAAGTCATCAAATACCCACGAGCTATTTTCAAGAAAGTTTTTTTGATTACTTTCTCACATTATATATGATAATAATGCTTATGAAGCGCTTTTATGTTCCTTGCTAACATCACCCTCCACCCACCTTGATGAAAAGTCCGGAGACTCTCGCCGGAAAATTCTTGCCGTGAATTTCTGGATGGCACGCATACATGCAGATACAGAGGGTTACGAACGCCCTCATATCTAGAGGTGAAACGGTTAACCGGAACCGGAACCATTATTAACTGAACAAAATTTTGGAACCCGAACCGGAACCGAATAATAACCAAATTTTAGAACCGTAACCGGTATATAATTTTTTCAAAATATCGGTTTCTAAACGGTTTTTATGATGGTAAAAATGACTATTTTCAACTCAAAACTTTATTTTTTCCGTAAAACTTCATGAATTTCTTTAAAAAAAATTTTTATTATAAAAGTATGGTGTGGTTAGTTGTTGGTCAGTGAAACATATAAATATATTATGACATAATAATATATTATTTGACAATTCGACGTCAATAGATGTCGATATCTATACGTTGTATAGGAACCGGAACTGTACGGTTCCTAAATTTTAGAACCGGAACCGTTATTTTGAAAATCGAAGAACCGGAACCGATATTCTTTAAAATCAAGAATCTTTGCGTCTCTACTGCTACCTGAGACACTGTTGTATATCTTCGCCTGACCCGAAAAAATCCTTAAACACGCCTTCCTGGACTGTTTTAGAGAACATTTTTTGATTATTTGTATGCATATCGTGTATGGTAAACATAGTTGTGGAGCCTTTCTTGTTTTTTGCTCACTCAGCTCACCGCACCCCTCCGAAGAAAGTTCAAGGACCCTCCCCCTGAAAACTTCTTGCCGTGCATGTTTGATGGTATACCTGTTCAGGATGCAAAATCATCCAAAATTGTGGGCATATCTGGCACCATATGATGAACAGTGGGGCAACATCAAAGCAGCAGCCACCATTTTTTTGCGTGCATACTTATAAACAAACATGCAAGAATTTTCCAAGGGGGGAGAATCCTCAAATTTTTCATCGAATGGATGGAGTTGGATGCAGACATGCACGGCAAGAATTTTCCAGGGGGGAGGGTCCATGAACCTTTTTCCAGAGGGGTAGAAGGGTGGGTGAGCAAAAAAAACGAGAAAAAGTTATGAACATAGTTTTTTTAGCATTTTACAAGCCATGGCTTGTTGGACTGACAAAATGGCTTGTAGAGTTTTAGTCCAACAAGCCAAAATGGCTTGTCAGAATTTTTTGAGTCATGTGTTTGATGATATCGGATACAGAAAAGATGCATTTTGGTGCATTTTAGAAGGTCATAATCTTGAAATTTTCCGGCGCTTCGCGCCGGTTATAACTTAGATAAGCATTATTATTTATTTCCTAGCTTAGGCGCTGCTTCTAACATGTCTACCTTCATTTATCATTCAATCTTTAGTAGTTTTAATCATCTTAAACGTATTATCTCATTTTTTAAGTGGTAATCTTCAATATTTCATCTTGATATTTAATGAAGATTATTTTTCCCTTGACACATTTTTTGAGAAAGATCAATACGTCAAGTCTGTAAACTTTTTGAAGTGATTATTCCTTTCTTAACGTAAAATCAATCCACAAGCTTCATGGAAGTAGTTTTCGGAAATTTCTACTCTTCTTACTCATATCTTTGCGGCCAAGTTCATGAGAGTGTGTGAATAAATTAATGGTCTTAAAATTTTTCAAACATAAAATTCCAGAAATTACGACTTTTGAACAGAAAATTCGAAACCAATTCTTCAAATAAGTGGTTGGAAAATTGATTTTCCAGCATCGCAGAATGTCAATACCCAAAAAAATTTTCCGGCGTTTCAGGCAGGAAAGATTAATAGCTTTTTTGGGCTCTCATTTGTCATCATAGAAGACTTAACCGTCAATTTCTCATGTAATTCAAAGTCATTATGTTCTTGGATAGTTTGCTGGAAAATGTTTTTCCACAATGCTTGTAGATTAGACTTCGATCAAACTCAAAAATTTCAAATGTTTCCTGAATTTTAATGAATTAACAGCTCTAAAATGTTATTGAATAAATGTTGAATGCCATCTCTTTTTTGATCGATTGCCGTGATGCTCAATATATACATTTCTTTAAAAAATAACCTAGCTTTGGAATTTATTCACGTGTAATGATGTTATAAAATTGGCTTGTAAAAATTTGGAATGGCTTGTAAAATTTTAGGTCAACAAGCCACTCGGCTTGCGACTCGAAGGTCAAAAAACCCATGAAAGCCTGTTTTTCCATACAAAATATGCGCAAAAATCATCAAAAACCCTGTCTTGGAGAAAGTTCAGGGGGAGTGTTTGACGATTTTTTTTGGCCAGGGGGTGGATAGGGTCTCAGGTAGAAGGGTTTACCTCCCCTTACCCCCTATGTGCATGTATGGTTGGATGAGCAGAAAACAAAAAAGCTGTCTTCGAAAAATTTCAGGGGGGTGTTAGACGATTTGTTTTGTTGATCCAGGAGGTATTCAGGATCTCCGGTAGGAGGATTTACCCCTAACCCTATGTGCATATATGCTTATAACTTAATCTAGAAAGGGGTCCCCGGTTCTATAACTATGCACAGTATAATCCACGAAGAGGCGTAATTGTGCTTGCCAACCGGTCCTTAATTAACGAAATTCTGATAAAGCTATACTGGAGTGATTTTACTCAGGAGTCTCAAATTAGCAGGATCTATTCCTGCTGCTGTTACGTAACACTCGTAGGCGGGGTCGTTTTTTGGACCACCTTTTAAGCATCTCATCATAAATTGGCAGCAAAAAAAATCTGGGAAACTTTACGGACAAAAATTCCTGCTCCTTATTTATGAATGTGCCAGTGCCTATATTATAGCATGTTCTGGTTCATCTACATTTGGAACCGGTTATTCGACATCACGTCCTGGGGCAGGACCGGGCTTTTGGACGGGATTAGGCACTGGCGGTTTGCTTGGCTACCTCTTCGGGAATAGAGGCGGGAAGTAAGATAGCTTTTTCTGCGTATAACCAAACTTTTGTATCATTGCGACTTTTTGTAGTAGTTACTATGGTCGGCAGTACTACGACAGTCCAGGGCCTTCACATTATCGATCTTCGTGGGCAAGTGGCTCGAGTTTTGGAGGAGGAGCCAGCACCGGAAGCAGGACGACTTCGGGTAAGGACCATACATGTACTACATAGAAATTCATTTGTGAAGTCGTACCCAAATGCTTTCCTAAAGTACTCAGAAATTAGACAAAATTCATCAGAATGCTTTGAACCTTCGTTTTTATGTGCATTTCAGTCTGCTTCATCAGGTCCAACGAAACTAATAAACTTTTTTTGTGACAATCGTTGAACATTTTAATGTGAAACTTTTATGTCTTTTATACGACCTAGTCGTCAAAGTGCACTGAACCATTTTAGAATCAGATTTATATTGTGCTTAATATATTTATTTGCTACATTTATTTGAGAAAAATCTACTTCTAAATTTCGTGATGTAAAAATCGAAAAAGAAACAAATTCTGAGTCAGCAAGGATCTTGTCCGGGGTCAGGACCCAAGTAAACCTCCCCCTCCCCCAAGAACATCTGTGGTAGGGACCAATTGGAAATAATTCTATGTGGACTTTTTGTATAGGATACGGAGGCACTCGTAGACGTTGAAACGATGCAGCTTCAGAATACAGATTTTGTTTTATTACGTATCAGTGTACATAATGCACATGAAAATGTTGATTTGTAACGTTTGTGATTTTCGATTTTATGTTGTATTTACAATTATAATGAGGCTAAATGATCTGTTCATGTTATTGGGAAGCCGAAATCATTGAAAAACATGCTATATTCCAATGTCAATTTAGATAGAACGCGGCGATAACCGAGTTTTTCTCTTGAAATTTTGACCATTCAACGAGGTGGACAAGAAATTTTCATTTTTCTGTTTGCTGCTCAGTGAGGAAAAATACAGATTTTCTCATAGATAACAGTAATAAGCTTATTAATTTTTGTCCGTGTTGAACTTACTTTCGGGTAGCACTAAGACCCGGATCGGGTCCACGGATCCAGATCAGGTGCCTAAAACCCGGATCACCACGGATCGGGGGTTTGGCTCGCTAAACCATGGTTTTAGGTGCCTAAAACCCGGATCACGGCGGATCAGTCCGGTGATCCGGATCCGTGGAAAATTCGTCTAAAACCCGGATTTTCTTCACGGATCACCCCTCACGGATCGGGTTTCTATATATTAATTTTTGATCGGGAACCCGAATATTTGATCCGGATCATGATATTTTGATCCGGATCAAAAATTTTTGATCTAGATCCAATTTTTTCGAATTTTTTCGTCGTGATGTGTATTTTTACGTCACATAATCAGAATTTGATCCGAATCAAAATTTTTGATCCGGATCAATTTTTTTTTCAAATTTTACCTAGAGTAAAATTTTTCGTATTTTTTGCTCATGATGAGTATTTTCACATCACATTATCAGATTTTGATCCGGATCACGATTTTTGATCCAGAACAAAATTTTTTTCAAACTTTACCCAGAGTAAATTTTTTTTGTATTTTTCTGTCGTGAAGGTCATGTAATCAGATTTTGATCCAGATCACGATTTTTTGATCTGGATCAAATTTTTTCTCAAATTTTTCACCTAGAGTTAAAGATTTTGATCCAGATCACCATTTTCGATCTATGAAGAATTTAAATTTTTCGTATTTTTCCATTACATGGAAAAAAATAAAAAACATTTTGAAAAAGAAAATTTTGTAAAACGATTGAACAACAACCATGAAGTGAATTTCCGATTCCGATTCAACATCTGATAGAACAGTTGTTAAACCATTCATGTTGTTTTGTAGTTGGATCAAAATCGGATCCCTACGGGATGATTATTTGGTTGACTCAATTACATAACGAAGTCACTTTTGCAGGTGTATATAAAGAAGAGAAAAAAGCATTGAAACATCACATCGACGGGATGACAGAGAATAAGTGCATGTGTATTAGTAGTGTTTTTATTGCAATTTTGTGTACTGATCTGGATCCGTGTATAACCCGTTTGACAGAGAATAAATGCATGTGTATTAGTAGTGTTTTTATTGCAATTTTGTGTACGGATCTGGATCCGTGTATAACCTTAGTTGAGCAAACATTAACCACTTTTATTGCAAATAACCGTACATGTTACCCAGCCATATATAATTACCCAGCCATATATGTTTACCCAGCCATATATGTTCACCCAGCCATATATGTTTACCCAGCCATATATGTTTAGGTAGCAAATTTTTTTACAAATCTGGATCCGTGGAGTGGTTTATTTAAATTTTGTGTACGGATCTGTATCTTTATATGTGAATACGTAAAGTATTTTTATTACACTTTTGTGTACGCATCCGGATCCGTCTATAATGTTAGGTGAGCAAACATTAACCGATTTTATAGAAAATAATCGTATATGTTTACCCACCCTTATTGTGTTTATGTGTCAATAGGTGGATGAATTTTCACAATTTTTACAGTTATTATGCTATTATCTATTATCAAATTGTCAATTTTAATGATCAGTGCAAATTAAATGTTTGCCAATTATTGTCCTTTATTATGCAATCAAGAGTCGGCATAGTTTTCTGGATTAAGGAAGTGATCAGGTTAGTCATTGAACAAATTATTAGTTATTGAATCCATGACTTTACATATATTTGTGTATTAAAAAATTAGGAGGAAATGTAAAAGGCTAATTCCGAAATGGGAAAATTGATAGAACAGTAGTTTAGTCAATGATTTTTATTCCCGTTTGATCTATTCAAATCCTGATGAATATATATGTCATTCATGTATATAAAAAAGAGATATGTGTTGAAACAATGTAACATTGTAAACAGAATATTTGAATATATATGTTAAACTGCACCTGCAGGTTTGAATAAAAAAAAGTTTACGGATCTGGATCTGTGTATATAGTTTTTATGAGCAATCATGAATGGGTTTTGACGATGTTTAACTTAAACTGCAAAAGGATTGAACAACCTCAAGGTTCGGTATTGCCGTAGTCGAGAAAGTAAACTTTGATAGAACAGTTGTTAAGTCATCGATTTAGTCCTATTTGGTTTGTTCAGATCCTAATGAGCCCATATATGGCACATGTATATAAACATGAGGAAACTGTAGGAACATCAAATTGACGGGTTGGGGCAAATTTTTAATGTGTGTCTAAAACCACATCAAAAGTAGGCAAGTGCAGTCACCAGATCAATACATTTTGATCTGGATCCGTGTATATAGTTTTTATGAGCAATCATGAATGGGTTTTGAGGATGTGCAACTTAAACTGCAAAAGGATTGAACAACCTCAAGGTTCGATATTTCCATAATCCACGAAATAAACTTTGATAGAACAGTAGTTAAGTCGTCAATATAGAACTCCTTTCTGGTTTGTTCAAATCCTAATGAGGCCATATATGGCACATGTATATAAATATGAGGAAACTGTAGGAACATCAAATTGACGGGTTGGTGCAAATTTTTAATGTGTGTCTAAAATCACATCAAAAGTAGGCAAGTGCAGTCACCAGATCAATACATTTTGTTGTCAATGCTGGAATACATTTGCAACCCATTATTTTTATGTTTCAACGGGAAAGTTGAAAATATATACATTATTGCTTCTCAGCTGGTATGACAGAACAGTTGTTAAATCATTGATATAATGTTTAGCCTGTTCTATTTTTGTTATTTTGAATAAAATGGTAATTCAAATGTAAAAAAACAAAATATTTTTTCAATCATTCAAACGAATTATGGATTGAAAAAAAGTATAAAAATGCGCTCTAGCGGCAGTTTAATTCTATTAATCTGCCATTAAACCCCACATAAAAAATTGATTCGAACTTTTTTATATATCAGTGTTTTTGTATGAAACATAAAAACTACGGGTTAGAAGAGAACTAATGCATATAGTCAGAAACCTCATAAAACGAGTTGGAATAGAGACGGATTTTCTATTTTTCAATTAATCACAAGATTTCTATTATGTACCAATTATGTACCAAATTTTATTTACATTTAAACAAACAACTATGTACAGTAAATGAAAAAAAGAAAAGAAAAAAAAGAAAAGCCAAAAAACATAAAAAAGGTAATTAAAGAACCAAAAAAAGTAGTAAAAAACCATAAAAAAATAAAAACAAGTACTAAAAAAACATAAAAAAATCTAAGAAAAGTACTAAAAGAACATAAAAACGATAAAAAAAATAAAAAAATAAAAAACGGGAAAATGTATACAGAGATACTATACAAATACAATCACAAATACAATAACAATTTAACGATTATTTACAGTATGCATAAAATTTATAAAGCAATAGAATTTTAACAATCAATAACAGACGAGATAAAATTTATAAAGCGATAAAATTTAAACGAACAATAATGATAGAATTTTAACAATCAGTAACAGACGAAATAAAATTTATAAAGTGATAAAATTGAAACAAACAATAACAAGCGAGATAAAATTTTAAAAAATTGCACGAGGTAAAACCGGTAAATAAAACACAACAAAAAGAGAAAAAAATTAACAAAACAGAATTGAAAATATTTAACAATCTAGAAAATACAAGGCATATTGTAAAAGATGCCCATTTCCACTACCTTCTGCTACTCGTACTATTCTTTCCTGCAAATCGTCGCACAGGAAATATTCTTTTGATGAAGTCCCCGGTCGAAGGAGGATGCATGCAAAGTGGTTGGAGATATAAAGGATAACTGACAACAGATGGTATCTGAAAAATGTAGAGTTAAAAAAACAAAATACAACACCAGTTTGTTTTCACCATCCTCGATTAAACGTCAACTCTGTCGGCAATGCAAAAACGTCATCGAATGGTGCGTTGCACAAATAAATTGGCGGCAACATGAGTAGCTGTTGCATCATAAAGGTAGGCGCAAAAAAAGTTCGTATACCCGGACATTTTGTTGACCCGTTCTCATGTCTTTGTCCACAAATTTGCTTAATTTTGCGAAGATGTTTATTTGCCAGATTCTTGATCATTTTATCTTTTTTGGTACTATAACATAAATGGTCCATAAACAGTAAAGTCCTTTACTCACTAACATGAGGGGTTGAGTAAACATCTGGTAAAACCTCAATTAAATTAATTATTAAATTTTTAGAAAAATTTTGAAATTTAATTAAAATGTATATAGAAATGTCTGCCGTGCTTAAAAACCATAGAAAAGCAACTTTCCCAAACCCCAAATGCAACTTTTTACTTTAAAACAGAGTGATCCATATCGGCTCCCTACGGATCACCTAAATTTTGGACTCAAAATTGTCGAAAAAAGTTGGCCAACTTGTTCAACATACTCAACGGGGTTAGGGGAACACGTTAAAATCAAAATTTTAAAATTTTAAATTTTTTAAATTTTTTTAAATTTTTAAAAAAATTTTAAATCTTTTTAAAATTGTCATACAAATGTCTGGCGTACTCATAAACATAGGAAAACAAGTTTCCCGAACCCAAAACCCAATTTTTCACTTCAAAAATTGAGTGATCCGAGTTTTAGGCGTGCACACCTAAAACCCGGATCATATTCTCACGGATCACCTAAATTTCAGACTCAAAAATGTCGAAAAAAGTTGGCCAACTTGTTCAACATACTCAACAGGGTCAGGGGAACATGTTAAAATCAAAATTTTAAACATTTAAAATTACAAATGTCCGCCGTACTCAGAAACGTAGGAAAACATTTTTTTCACTTCGAGTTGGGTCTGGGGAACACATTAAAATCAAAATTTGTTGAACTTTTAACTAGTATCTCAAAAACCTCAAGAGATTAATTAACAAAAGACTTACAGTGCATAGCCAGTTATTTCTTGGGTGTTAATCCGCATTGGGCATTTGGCTACGGAACACTCGCTGCATCATTGGAGAGTGTACATGGTGCTGATATGGCTCAAGAAGAACTCGTCGGTGGCACTGAATAAATGGATCTTTGTGCCTGAGCCGTCTTTGGTTATGTTTTTTTCTTTTACCGCATTCTTCTGGAAGCGTATGTAATTCACCCACTCCAATGCAGCTTCCCGGAATTGGTGTTTAAGTGCCAATGTCAATGATTTTTTTAACATTGACAATTGGATGGGTAGCTGTAATGTTTGAAATTAATTCGTGAATGTTATGTAATACAGCATAAAAATTTAAATAAAGTGATCACATTTATTTAATTCCTCGTGGTCGAAAACCCCTTCCAGCAAAAAATCATGAAAATATGCTTGTTTACACAATGGATAATTTTTTGTGTAAAGTGACCACATCTATTGAATCCCCGTGGTCGAAAACTCCCTCCACTGAAAAATCACGGAAATACGTTTGTTTACACCCAGGATAATTTTTTGTGTAAAGTGACCACGTCCATCAAATTCCCAATGGTCGAAAACCCTAGCAGCCCAAAAATCCCAATAAGGCTACAAGTTCAATTTAAATTGAAATGTGATGTTTCAATGCTTTTCTCTTCTTTATATACACCTGCAAAAGAGACTTCATTATGTAATTGAACCAACCGACTAAAGATCCCGTACGGATCCGATTTTGATCCCATAACGAAAAAAGAAAGCAACATCAATGGCTTAACTACCATTCTATCAGATGTTCAACATCTTATAGATGTTATTTGGGATGATTCACGGTTGTTGTTCAATGGTTTTACAATTTTCTTTTCCGAAAAATTTTACTCTAGGTAAAATTTGAAAAAATTTTTGATCTGGATCAAAATCTGATTGTATGACGTTAATTCACTCATCATGACAGTAAAATAGGAAAATTTTTACTCTACGTAAAATTGGAAAAAAAATTTGATCCGGATCAAAAATTTTGATCTGGATCAAGATCTGATTATATGACGTTAATTTACTCATCACGAGCGAAAAATAAGAAAATATTTACTCTAGGTAAAATTTGAAAAAATAATTTGATCCGGATCAAAATTTTTGATCTTTATCAAATTCTGATTATGTGACGTGAAAATACACATCACGACGAAAAAATTCGAAAAAAATTTGATTTAGTTCAAAAAATCGTGATCCGGATCAAATATTCGGGTTCCCGATCAAAAATTAATACATAGAAACCCGATCTGTGGGAGGTGATCCGTGATGAAAATCCGGGTTTTAGTCGAATTTTCCATGGATCCGGATCACCGGACTGATCCGCCGTGATCCGTGGTGATCCGGGTTTTAGGCACCTAAAACCGAGCCAAACCCCCGATCCGCCGATCCATGGTGATCCGGGTTTTAGGCACCCGATCCGGATCCGGATCCGTGGACCCGATCCGGAATATACCTAAAAGTTTGTGGAATCAAATGAAACAGACTCAATTGTTTACACCGTCCATTTTGAAACGATATGTAGTGATTATATAATTGGTTCAATAAAAAAAAATTGTTAACACTCTTGTAACCGATGGAAAAAATTTTTTGTTGGTGAACAGTGGCGGACCAGAAAATTGAAAATTTTTTTAATGAGATTTTCGAGTAGCATTTTTCTGTCCTTAAGTCCAAATTGACATATAAGGCCGATTTTTTTTCAAAGGATTTGACCTTTTCAATTAGCGTGAAAAGTAGCGTCCCCACGAAATGAAAATCGCGTATCAGATGATCTTTACATTCTTATATTTCGAGTGCGTCTACTTTTTTAGCTAAATAGACTATTCTGGCAGGTCTTACATGGAGTATTGTATCATGTGACCTTTGTGTGGTTAACAAAGCAGCATTCTAACCAGGTTTGAAACAAATTTTCAGCGTATATATGAATTATTCCCTGTGATTGAATTTCCGATTGACAACATGTTTGTGATGGTGTTAACCGAATCTACGCTCAGATAGCGTTTACTGTAGGTTGATTATCCTCGCTGCTTCAGTGCTGCTTTCGATAAGCGTTTTTTTTGGCAACGTCTCCCTAGACCCACTGTCTCACCAGGCCCACCGGCTCAGTAAACCCAATGTCTCATTAGGCCCACCGAAAGGGTGTCATTAATCCCACCGGAATTCTCAGTAGACCCACTGCGCCGATCAGAGGTGTCTCACTAGACCCACTATTAAATTTGTTGCATTATTCCCACTGTCTCACATGGCCCACTAGTATAAAATTCGTGTAATGCGCAATATTTTTCAGTCAGGTGAAATATTATATAAATACAAAGGAACATGACCGTTTCAGCATTATATAACAATCAACGAGTTAAGCATTATGAAACAAGCGACCAAATATGCAAATCAGGTCTTTGTCAGGAATCTAAAAAAAGATTTCCAAAAAAACTTAGCGTCTCATGGCCAAAAATGGCATAATACGTGGTATGTTTGTTTTCGTTTTCTGAGACATTTGATGAGGAAGTAAAAATTAAAGGTGAAAAAATGCTTAAAAAATTTTAAAATGTGACTTTTGCGAATTTTTACTTTTTTCATTGCCCCATTCACTGCCGAACATTGCTCAACTTAATTAAGCACCTTAAACACCATAAAATGTAAGGTTGAGACCGTCAAATTTGATCCAAAGGGTGAACAATTCCTAAAACTGGACATGTTTTGTTTTTTATCAATAAAACATACAATATTTGCACTTCTGTAATGCAAAATACATCATTCAACGCAGAATGGAATTCCCTACAAGATGGTGGTAACAAATGTTCGTGATCATGTGTGGAATTCGGTTTTTGGAGCGAGCAGATCACTTCGCCACACCCTGTCGTTATGTCATTTTTTCGCCAAGATTGAAAAATATTGTGCATTACTCGAATTTTACTAGTGCGCCATGTGAGACAGTGGGAATAACGCAACAAATTTAATAGTGGGTCTAGTGATACACCTCTGATCGACGCAGTGGGTCTACTGAGAATTCCGGTGGGATTAATGACACACTTTCGGTGGGCCTAGTGAGACATTGGGTTTACTGAACTGGTGGGCCTAGTGGGACAGTGGGTCTAGCGTGGCACAATCGTTTTTTTGGGTGCACCACGGACATTACCTCTGTTGTCAGCACCGTTTTTTTCCTCGAAAATTTTTTCCACATGAGAGCCAGACCCAAAATTTTTTTGCTCATTTTTAAAAACGTTTATAATGTGGCTACGGATGCTTTTTATGCATTTAGGAGCGTACACAAGCATTTTGTTGTATTTGGATTTTGGAGTCAGAAACCTGCAAAAATGAAGAAAAAATAGGGAAAACTCTGGTTACGTTAGTCCAAATGAGCTCATGTAGAATATATTAATGTTCTACAGGAGCGGGTGAAGCATGTTAGCGATAGAGTTCTCGGCAATTTATCTGCCATTAACATTTCTGTGGTTCCAATCCTAATTTCATTTAGTTCTTGGTCCGGCGAGGGGCGCCGGAAAAATTTGTGGATTTACACTTTCGAAAACGGTGAAAATTTAATCTTTAAAACGTTGAGAAATGAATTAAAACCAAACTGATGAAATGTGTAATTTGTTTCAAATTCCGGCGCGAGGCGCCGGAAAAATTTTCGGGTTTTTATATTCTAAAACGCTGGAAAATAAATCTCTACAACAAATATTCATGAACAAAAGCTCTAAAATCGCAGTCTAGAATGATGCCCTCAATTTCCATCTTCATCAAACGTAAAAGTTCAGGTTGCAAGCGTTTAAAAAATTCCAAGCATCGAGAGAAAAAATTGAGAGAATTGATGAAAAATGTCAATTTTGGGCGACATAATTGACTCTTAACGATTAGAAAATGAATTGATCCAACTCGATTGATAGAAACTAGTGAGCATTAATTAGTAAGTCGAAGTAGATATGATAACGGCCGCGCCTGATAAGAAATAGTTGGGATGACCCATGACCGGCGCGAAGCGTCGGAAAATTTTGAGATTTTGACCCTTTTAAGTCCACCAAAACGCATCTGTTCGATTTTGGATTCCCTAAAATTTTTTCCACAATGAGAACCATACCCAAAATTTTTTTCATTATGTCGAAATTTTTTCCTCAAAAGACCCCATTTGAGGAAAAAACGGTGCCTGTAAGAGGTCCGACCAATTGGGGGGAAGTTAAACCCGAAATTTAGGGGTGAGGGGTCGAAAAAACCCCAAAAAAGTCGAAAAATTTCGGAAATTGTCCCAAAAAAGGCCAAAAAAGTCACTTTTTTCTGAATTTTTTCCTATTTTTCCGATCTTGGGGATTGGGTATAGGGTTGACCAAGTTGCGGGTGAGGGTTCCAACATTTGGGTATAGGGTTCGACCAAGTTGGGGGTAGTGATGGACCAATAGCCAAAAATTTGCCATCTGCAAGGGTCACCGATGGCCGATTGCCGATGCATCGGCTCTAACATGTACAAAATGCAAAATCACAAAATTTTACTGATATTTTCAACATTCAATAATTAAGAACATTTCATTCATCCCATTTGTCATCAACAAAAGCATCTGTTGTACTATCTTCACTTTGATTGCTGAGTTCACTAGAAGCTTCTTCAACTTCAGCTTGTTTTTCCAAGTTGCACTATTGAATCCAATCTTAGCAATAAACGAGATCCTTCTATACTCGTAACATCTTTTGCTTTCTAAAATGATCATTCGCTAGCTACTGACTTAATTGGAGCTGATAAAAATTTCATGGCAAGCTAAACAAATTTTTTAAATAATGAAACTCATTTTTAACTGCACACTATTTTCATTCACTTAGCAAATTCTGGTTTTGTTGCAGCATTTTCCTTCCATTATTTTAGTAATGTATTCAAAAATAATGGCTTTTGCTTGTTCAAAGGTTGACATTGCATATTTTTCGGGCTACATTTCATCTTCAGATGAACTTGCAATGTCCAAATAGTGCCTGAAATTGGTCAGATTTGTGTAAATGCTTGAATGATTTACATTTGTATTAATTGTGGCTTACTGAGAAAGTTTGGAGAATGAGTTTGAAGATTCATTCAAATTTTTGAACCATATTTTCAGAAAAGCGTTGATTTTGTTGTTTTTGATCAACAACCTTTCTAACCAAAGCTAGTTCAGCTTTGTCTTCTGCTTGAGGATCGCAGAAAGCCTAAATTAATTAATTTTGATTTGTATGATCAATATGTGTTATATTTCAAATTTCAATTCATCCTTTTCAAATCGAGGATCTAGTAAGGATGCCAAAGCATAAAGTTTATTGTCTTCAATGGGTTTAAAGTGGGCTCGATTATTATTTCTACAAAAATATAGATTCATTTTTCCGACAATTCGTTCTTTAATGAACCCAATCCAGGAAAGTTGCCATTGTGGATTGAGTGGCGTAAAATTCTTAATCATGCGATTCTTTAACTTATGTTTTTCAAAAAAATTTAGGCACAAAATCTAGCTTACCTTTCTTCAGCTATTTCTTTCGAAATACAGGCGTTTTTAGATTCATAGCTTTTACAGTTTCTGCAGAAATTTTTAACAAATTGATAAGCTGCCAAAACATAATTATCTAAGATGTACATGTATTAAAATATAGTCTTACAGTGGCTAAAATATCCCATTCATAGCTTGTCAAATTCTTGTTATTTAGTTCATCAATGACAACACAGGGCAGTTATACCAGACATTAAAACAACCATTTTCACAAAAAAATATAATTTATTTACTAAAGTAACTATAAAATATATATGTGAACAATCTATTTTTTAAGCATAAGCACCTGCATTAATTGTAACAAAAAGTTGCCAAATAATCGGCCGATGGGCGATGGCAGAAAAACGCAACAATCGGCCCATGCATCGGTCCATCACTAGTTGGGGGGTGGGCCCCCCCAACCTTCCAACTCAACTACAGGTATGGGCACGGGCGTTTGTGCCTATTGGCGCAAGAGGCCTACAAGAATTTGTGCTGGCGGCACAAAATTTTTTTTCTACCAAAAACATACTGAAAACTGTGGAAAGGTTTTAGGCCAAACCCAAAACATGCATAAAAATATAAATCAAAGCTACGTTCAAATTTAACGCATTAATTTTTTGTAGAAATCGTGCCATTTTTCAGCCAACCATGCCAGTGATATAAGAAAAAACTGTGCAAGAAAATGGTTCACGACGACTCAAAAAAATGGAATGCTGATAAAATTTAAATATAACTCTAGAATTGTTCAGGACACTCTTTACATTGATTTAATTTTCGATTATGGATATCTATCCTAACAACAGTGTAAAAACTAGAGAAAATAAAGTCGAGAATTGTATAAATTTTCGGTCGAAACATCGTACACCAACGATATCGATTTTTCTATTTGAATCACTCAAATACAAAAAGTAAGAATTCCAGTTTTACACCTGAATCTGACTGAATGAACAGAGAATATTCAGAATTTCTTCTGATTCATTAGTTATTGACAGCTAAAGTTTGCTGCAAGGATAGTAATATATCACGTTGTTCGAAGAGAACTTGTTCGCGCTCGGGTCATATTACAAGTGTTATATACATTGACTCGGCGTGGAACGCCTGAAACTTTTGGCGTTCTCAGCCCCTAAATCGTCGAAGAATCAAGGAAATTTAATGTTTGACCCGCCAAAATTTTTGTGCCAGTTGGCAGAAACGCTAAAAATTTTTGTGCCATTCCAAATTTTTTTTGTGCTAAAAACCATGTCTTGGCACCAAAAAAGACTGGTTTTTGTGATGTGGTGTATTAGGGCAGTGTTTTTTGTGCCAAAACAGTTTTTGGCGCAAAAAAATTTGGAATTGCACAAAAAATTTCGAGCGTTTGTGATAATTGGCTCAAAATTTGTGGCTGGTCAAACATTAAAGTTCGTTCATTTTTAGACGTTTTAGGAGCTGGGAATGAAAAATTAATTTTTTCAGCGCATCGCGCCGAGTCCATGTTACTTATATAATATTAATTAGTTGTATATTTGACCCGAACGCGAACGAGTTCTGTTCTAACGATGTATTAGTAATCGTTGCAGCAAACTTTTTAGGCTGTCAACGACTGATGAATGGAAAGAAATTCTGAACATTCTCCATTCGTTCAGTCATATTCGGATTTAAAATTGAAATTCTTACGTTTTGTGTTTGATTGATTCAAATAGAAAAAATCTATATTTTTGGTACAATGTTTCAGCCGAAAATTTACACAATTTTCGACTTTATTTTTTCAAGTCTTTACATTGTTGTTATATATAAATATTCGTACCTATTCGAAAATTGAATCAATATTTTTTTAATGATTTATTCGTCGTTAGAAAGATAAATTCAGAAAAGAATACGAAAACAATGTTTTCACGAGCTTAAAGACGATTAGTATCGTGCGAATATAAGCTCAAAATTTCAATACATCGTCTTTTAAATATATGAACATTAAGAAAAGCGGACGTAACATGACTAGGTAACATATTCCACGTATCAATGCATCTATTACAAAAATCTTTTTCGAGTAATCGCGTACGAAATTTTGACTTATATAATTTATACGGGTTGCTAACACGATAATTAAAAGTACCGTACACGAAAAAAATTATTTGAGTCCAAAACACTTTTACGTACGGATTATTGAATAAACATAGCATAACTTAGTCATAGTTCTTCTTCTAAATTCAAGAGAATGAATGCAGTCTGGCGGCCTCCAATCTTTCTTGATAATTCCTAGAGTTAAAGAAATATAATCGTTTTGTAAACCACCTCTGAGCTTTTTCTACCCTTTGTATTTCACTCATTAGATACGGATTCCAAATAGGACTAACCGTATTCAAGGATTGGGCGGACTTTAAATCTTTTTCTACAGTTACTTAAATTTTCTCATCATTCTATTTCTTTTTGAGTCGTCATCAACCATTTTGTTACACAGTTTTTCTTTTCTCACTGACGTGGTTAGCTGAAAAATAGGTTGAGCACGATTTTTACAAAAAATTAATGCGTTAAACTTAAACATAGCTTTAATTGTTAGTATATTTTTATCAAACTTCCGGCCTAAAACCTTTCCGCAATTTCCATAATGTTTCTAGTAAAAAAAAATTTTTTTGTGCCATTTGCACAATTTTTTTTGGCCTCTTGTGCCAATTGGCTTTTTTTCACACAGCAATGATATTTCGGACTATGCAACCAAATTTTTTCCGCTAATTTGCACAGTGCAACTTGAAGCTTGACTGCCCTTTTGATTATGTTATAGGGTTTCCTGTCCGGAGATGTCATTTTGTGCGTTATAAAATGGAAAATAGTGAAAATTTTCCGGCGTTTCGCGCCTGGTTTAAATTCATTTATAATTTTTTATATTATTCTAGTGTGCGGTCAGACAATGCCATTCTAGTTAGTGCTTTAGGTTCTAATAAATTATCAACAAATTATGCATAAATGTTTGATCCTGTACGTTGTCGCTTGCCTAGTTTTTGAATTTTAGTTCGTCCGACTAGAAATCCATTAAATTCTCTGAGAAATCAAAACTTCTGTCTGGGAACTAGAAGCTGGAAAGATTCACTTTCCAGCGTTCAAGTATATTGAAATTCAGAAAAAGATTTCGGCGCTATGCGCCGAACAAACTGCTCTAGTCTAGTTATTTTAATTTTTTCATTTTCTCTCCAAAACTCAGAAAATTGGGTTGTAAATACCTAAAACCGACGTGGATCGAACTAAATACAAGAAAACTAGTTTGAAAATTTTTAAATTTATCGATTTCAGAGTTTAGAACCAAAAATTTATCTATGTCTGCAACCAAAATTTTCCCCCAAATTGCCTATTGCAACCTGGCCTGTGCAAAAAACTCTGATGTGTATGCGCCATTGGCCCAAAAGTTATAGCTGCAATTGGACTTCCCACCAACTTTGTTGAACCTATACCTAAATGTCGGAACACCCAAACTTGTCGAACCCTATACCCAAATGTCGAAAACCCCCATACAGCACTGTCTTTCTCGCCAAATCATTGTCATTGACCAGTGTTTATTTTTTCCAAAAACATTTTGCCCTATATGAGGAAAAACCCCAAAAATTTTTTCCTCACTAAGAAATATCAATTTTTAAATTTTCTTCACTTAAAAATTATCCAAAATCATTTCTGATGTGTTTTTTGAACGTTTCTCATTAACTTGCATCATATGCCACCAAAAAATCGACATTTTTTCGCAGAAAGTTTCGAGCTATATGACCTGCTTTGCTTATTAATAAATATTTGAGTGAGTTTACAAGAGCCAAACAAGAGAATAATTCATTTGTTTTGTTCGCAAATTGCACATTTGACTTCTCTATTTGATGACTTTTCTAGCCAAGAGAATTATGATTGCCAATGGCTTCGAAACGACCGTTTTTTAATTGTGTTGCAGAGTCTTTTTGTGAATCATCCAGCGGCAGTTCTTCATCATCACTGGGATCAGTTAACTGTTCGGCATCTGAAATAATTGCATAATTCTGTAAAGCACAAGCTTTCACATCGACAACTATTTTGACAAACTCATTGTCGTCATATCTGAATCTAAGGGATTTTCTGGAAAAATAATCACGGCTGACAATCTCACATAAAAGTATAAGCTTGACCATCAAAAAATTTTTCCCCAATGTGATGCCTCAGCAGAAAAAAATTTTCCTCTATTTCGAAAAAAATTCCTCAAAAATGGTCGATTGAGGAAAAAACTGTGTTCTTGACCAGACATGCACGGTAAGAGTTTTCCAGGGAGGTCCTTGGACTTTTTATCCAGGGGGTAGGGGGTGGGTGAGCAAAAAAACAAAAAAAAAGTTCTGAAGGCTTGTTTTTTATACAAAATAAGCGCAAAAATCATCAAAAAAGCTGTCCTGAAAAAAGTTCAGATTCGCCAAATGGCGAAACAAATTTGGAATTTTCAATTTGGAAAGGTGCATTCTGGTGCATTTTAGAAGGTAAAAACCTCAAAATTTTCCGGCGCTTTGTGAAGGTAATCATAATTCTGGTCATTGTTTGCTATAATCCAGCTCAGGCGCGACCGTAAGCATGTCTACTCTACTTACTAGTTAATAACCTAGAAAGGTTCAATGAGTTTATCTTTGATATTACGTTACGTCTCAGTATTTGACGAAAGTCGAAAATCAGGACTTTTTTCGATTTGTTTACAGAATTTTTCTACAGTCTTTAAAATTTGTCAAGTTTTGCGAACGTAATTATTTTCATTCGGCAAATGATTGAAACACCATCAGTTTGGAATAGTGAAAGATGTTATTGCTGATTGAAAAATTCAAAGTTTTGATTGTTTGTCTGATTTTTCAATTTTAGTCGCATGCTTTCAATATGATTTTTTGAATTTTGCCAGACTATTTTAAAATATTGAATTGATTGAAAAATTAGAACATTTATCCGGAAAATAGGTGCATTTTTAATTTTTTATTCTCCAGCATTCTAGATTATCAAAAATCCGGGAAAAATTGTGGACCTTCCGCGCTGGAAGTCTATTTATGAATTTTGCTGTTTTATGAAGCATCGTTGAATTCATACTGATATTTCAGCTGACTGAAAACATTATTCAGGCGTGAGCGACATTAAGCCAGGAATTTTAAATTATGAAATAAGTGTTAGAAAGATTCATCTTCCAACCGTTCTTGAGTATCAGAATCCTGAAGTTTTGAAGTTTCTTTTGGCTCCGAAAGGAAGAAATGATTCAAATGCATTCTATAATTTTTCATTTTGGGTAAGCAAAGATATGTATATCAGCAGTCGAATTTCTATGCAATTTCGGTTTTCCTTATTTTTGTTACTTTTTACTATTAATTTTGATATATTTTTGTCATGATCTGGCCCAAAAGTTGAAATTTTCTGGTTCTTTGGTAAATTACTGACTGCAGAAGCATCAATTATGTTCAGAAAAGCGAAAAAATGCATAAACATATGGTGACGTTTTTAATCGAAAAAAGACATGGTGAAAACAGCGAAAAAAATTTTGACTTCTTTCGTCAAATGGCGAAAGGGCCTCCGCGGGAAAAACAGTGCGAGGCAATGACAGTCCTATTAGGTCCTCTTGTTGGGCTCTAATGCGGGCGGTCATTGAACAGTACATCGCAACAAACTTATGTTTTTTTCCAAAATTTTTCGACTAAGAATTTATGCAGAGCCGAAATCAAGCAAGCATAGGCACCGTGTCAATCGTTACATTGTTGTTGAAAAAATTTGTAACCGAAAATGAAAGGAAAATACAATTTTTCTTTATAACTATATGGAGATTTTTCAATTCTTGCAGCTCCATTTCTTCCTGAGGCATAAGTCGTTTTCCCGGGCAGATCCCTCTATCTCGCTGACGCAAATAAATGAAAAATAGGGTGAGCCGGTTTTTAAATTTAATACTGAATGTGGTAAATGAAGTTTGAATTTACGTTTCTATCAAATTTTTAGCCAAGAACTTTTTCTCAAATTTCAATCTGTTTCTATGGCGGAAAATTTTTTGTGCCCTGGCACAAATATTCTGACCTCTTGTCCCAATTGGCACAAATGTCCGTGCACAAAATAACACTGTCACGCCACGAACTGTTTTTCCGCCAAATTGGTGCGTTTGGCGAAAAAATCTGGAAATGCGAAAAAGATTTGGGCTCTCCCGGCAAATAGCGCGAAATTTTTTGGGTACCCGAAGTCGCAAAGATGCCTTTTGATGCATTTTAGAAGGTCAAAACCCAAAAATTTCCTGACGTTTTGCGCCGACAATGATTGTAAAAATCATTGTTATGATTGTAAAAATCATTGTTTGCTATAATCCAGCTCAGACTTAGAATGTCTACTTGGCTCAATAGTTAACACTCTATAGTAGTAGGAATGGGCCGGGTATCCGGATCCGCGGATATCCGCCTAAATTTTAGGATCCGGATCCGCTAAACCAGATTTTTTTGGACCCGGATCCGCTGAACCGAATTTTTTAAGATCCGGATCCGCTGTTGTCAATGATTAAGATCCGGTCATAATCGGATCTTTATTCACCATTATTCACATAAAATTTTACAGTATTAGAAAACAAGAAAAATTTTCCGGCGCTTCGCGCCGGATTTTATAATTCTTTGCAATACTATTTTTCTACAAATCGTGCTTTCTGAAGAAAAATTTCCAGTAAAGGAAAAAATGTTGGTGGTCCTCCTGTATGGAAAAGGCGAATTTTCGTTCATTTCAGAACGTCAAAATTTATTTTTCCAACTTTTTTGCAACTGTAATTTTAAACATGAAGCCGAGTTTGAATTGAGAAGCATCATGGAACTAATTTTCATAAATTTCAGGTTTAACTCGAATTTTTTCAGATTTATGAAAGTTATGACTTATGAGTATATTTTCTTAATTTGTAAGATGATTTCGAAGGACGGGAACTCAAGTGCTAGATCATGGTTTTTTCAGTGTATAAAAAAAAATTTTCTTCATAAAAAGACTTTTTGGCCGATCTTTGTACAGGTACAAACAGGCTTGTACAGAAAAAACACTGCAATGGTAGCAAAATTATACTTGAGAAACAGTAGTTTTTCAACAGTATCACCCTTCAAACGATTTTTGGTAAGATCATAAATTTGACCAGCACACTGAATAGCTGTTCATAGGGGACACTTTTCGCTGGTGCTAATTCAAGTTTACTTTCTGCATGAAGCAATTCCAGAGACGTTTGAGATTTAAGTTCATGCTCTAATTTGGTTTTTGAGTTGCTAGGTTCATTTTTTTGGCTATCTTCAAAGAAAACACAAAAATTAATTCTTTGACATTTCTATACTAGTAGCAATTTGTTCCGCAATTACTTCTATTTTCATTATCTTCTATTTATTTAGCTGCAAACTGCTTATACTCGTATATGGCCATATATTTCCTCTCCAAATATTTTCTCTGACATCCAGTAGCACAACCTTTTCTGGATAATTGTATTCTGCATTTATTGCCCTTTGCCTTTTCTTCATCATCAATAGACACTGTGAAGTAGTCCCACACTCTGCTAGTTGAAGAAGAACTTGAATCCATAATTTCTGAAAAAACTTATCAGATTTTTTTGGATCCGGATCCGCTGAACCAAATTTTTCAAGATCCGGATCCGCTGTCGCCAAAAAAGTCGATCCGGCCCATCCCTATATAGTAGTAATCAATCACCTAAAATGTATTATCTCCTTGTTTAATAAGTGATCCCCAACATTGTGGTGTTGCAGTATTATGATTTTCATCAAGATTTTTCGGTCATGTTCACAATGTTTTTGCTATCTGTAAAAATTACTCAATATTGTGAGCATAAGCTTTTTCACATTTGAAAAATGATTAGAATATTACGAGTATGGAACAACAAAAGCTCCTGCTGGTTGAAGAAAAAAAATTCATTCATTTTTCAAGTTGAAATGAAAAAGTCAAGTTAGCCTCCTCGAATTTCGTAATTATTGTCCGATGAGCTGCGACGTTGCTACGTATAATTTTTTTTCCGTTTTGTGTATTGCCGTGTTGGCGTAGAAGAGCTTTTGATTCGTGGTCCTGGTCCCAGAATTTCTTACTAATGTTGATTGTTCGGTAATCTTGATTCTTTTTTTGAAATCAATCATGTGTGTGACATTTTGATCTCGCGTGTGATGAATTTCACACAAATATTTTGATGTCGCAAATAATTGACGTCACTAATGATGATTTTTTTTGAAATCGTTTATTTTTGTTCGATAATCTTGATCTTCTGCATGAAATTTCAACCATTTATAATAAACGTCTTCCATATTGCAATGCAAAATTCGATTAATGATATATGCTTTTGCCATTTTGGTGCTCCTACTGAAAAAATCTTAAAATTACTTGATGTGATCATTGACTCATTGGAAAACAATGATTTCAGTTTCAAGTTTTCTATATCGGGTCTGGGAATGTGTAACAGGGTAAAAATATTATAGTTCTATGGTTTTTATCTTTACTCACAAAGTGTGCATTTTTATCAACATATCCAGAATATCTAACATCGGAATACTTGAATGAATTTCTATTCTTAGTAGAATTATGCTCAGAGTAACATTATTACTTAATAATCAACAGCATTTTTCGTGATAGTTCTACAATTACACATTAACAGGATTCAGACTAGCCCATGGGGAGGGGTATGAGGGGGGTATTACCCCTGCCTAAGGTCCTAAAAATTGATCACTAGTTGCCTAATTTTGAGACAGAATGACGTGTTTAGTGGACTTTATAGCTACACTACCCCTGCAAAGTTTCAACTTTACCCCTACCTGCAAAATCTGACCTTGGGGACCTATAACAGGATTTCTGCGGCTAGGATCAGAGGTCTCTTGTCTAGAGATTGGAAGGCTTTTTTCATTCATTTTTGAGTTTCAGGCCATGTCACTTTCACAATATGCTCGCAATAGTTTTTATTTTAGTAAGACAGTGATTTTATACCCCAAGATTTAGAAGCTTCAATGGTTACGAATGATAAAATAATTTTCATTTCAGGCTATGAATGTCATAAGCAAGTTTCTTGTTGATCGTTATACTACTCTTCCAAATAAATGCGGTGAATTGGCTCATCCGTGGGCTCCGTCATGCATTGAATGTTCAATAGGCTTGTTCAAAACTTCAATGGTAGCCTCTATGAAGATATATTCTGTATTTTATGTGGTAAGTTTTTATTCAGTTTTCATATAAGTAGAGCGACACGAATTTTCCTGAGGGCAGTCAACAGTAACCACCGAGTTTCAAGCTAAAATCTGTTTGTAATCTGATGAACATGAAAACCGATTTGGACAAAAAAGTAAATGTGAAATCATGCATTTTTCTCAATCTTCCTTCGCTAGCTAAACACCATCATTTTCCGACAGAAGATCCGAAGCGAAAGTATTAAAAACTTTTATTTATTTATATTTATTTGGTTACTTGTTCAGTACAGAAATTATCCTACCATTTCTGCACAGTGCAGATAAAAGCTCGCAAAAAAGCCTGCTCTAAGATTTTGAGCTCTTGCTTCAAATTGCTTCTCATTTCAGTGATTATCATAATAACTATTAAAGTGTGAACAAATATGGATTCATACAACTTGATTTTGAAAAATTTAACATATAATAATTCACATATACTCTATACAAGATCCGGATCGATTCGGATCTGCTGTTAAGAATCCGCATCCAGATTCGAGGGTTGCACTTTTCTTCGGATCCAGATCCAATGACGCGATTTTTCGAATTTGATTTCGTTAAAAAAGTAGACCTGTCCCGTCCATAAGGAGGGTAAACCTTCTTTCACCTAGATTTTGGCTATTCGCACCTTTCCACCCTTCTTCAAATGGGTTGAATGTTGAAAAATATCCAGGTTTAAAACAGTTCTAGAAAATTTCTAATTCATTGTGTCCCCACCTGACTAAGGTATTATATGTACAATGGGAAGAAATTCGGAACTACACTTTGTCATAAATTTTCGTTTTACTTTACTTTTTCTTTAGATTTCTATCTTGTACAGAATGCCGAAACGTCGACACATCAATTTGAAAAAATTGTGTACAGATATATTACGTTCTTCTTTGTTTCTATCGAGCAATACCGTTTTATTCATGATTGTACTGTGCTTTTTAAGGTTAGTTTTGAACACACAATGTTCTAATTTGTGAAGTGTGGCGTGTGGTGGTGCAGCCTATAAAAATACATTTCATATTTTCAGAATGGTATCCTGCGATTATTCCAAAAGTTGAAATGTGTCTGTTCTCACAATTTCAGCGTGCTCAATTAGGAATGAGATGCGTCAAATGATAGTTTCTTTGTTCAATGATCTGAGATTTTTGTATGTAACTTTGATATCTTCCACATCCATACTAACTAAAGCACTTATGTTGATGTCAAATGGATTTTTTCATTCAGGATATTATGTGGTTGTTTTGTTTTACCAAATCTGGGATTTTTCAATACATTCGTAGCTGCCTATATTTCAATATTAATCGAGAGGAAGAGACGTAGACGTGCCCTTGCAGTGTATGTCTCAAATTTGGTAATTTTCATCACTCAAAGAGTTTATTCTATTGAGCCTTTGATGAGGTTTTAACTCATAGCTCAAGTAACACATGATTTAAATGCAGTGATATATTCTTCATCTTTGTTTACTCTCTCTATTTTTAGGCAACAGAAATATTGTTTCGCATGCTAGTTCACCGAAATATCATTAGACCACTGCCTTATGGTCAAGTCTTGTTAACAAGTTCAGTGCTGGCCGCGTATTTTTACCTTTTCAGGTAGGAGAGCTTTTTATGAAATTTCTGTAAAAGTGGAATGCACCATGGTGCGATCCAACACAGTCTAATCGTAGGACAAATTGATACGGGGTCAAAAGCGCAAACGGTTCAAAAGCGCAACTGGTTCAAAAGCGCAACTGCCCCAAAAGCGCAACCATATATTTCAAAAGCGCTACTACGACTACTCCCATGTGTACATTTATTAGCATAGTAATATTTTGGTCTTTTATTTTGCTCCCTGTGCTAATTATCACCGTATCATTAAAATCTCTTGTGGTGATCACACATGGGCGTGCGGGGGTTTTGTGGGGGTCTAGATTACCTGCAGAATCTTTTTGAACCCCCGCAAAGTTCAAATTTTGACGATTTTTTTGGAAAAAATCAGATTTTTTTATCAAAAATTCGGATTCGACCCCCCGCGGAATTTTGGTGCTGCCCATGTATGATGATCATCCTATTTAGGCACACATTTAAAATTCATGATCTTAGACATTGTGCATTTAGTATTGATAAATTCTCATGCAGAGTGTTTTTTTCTATAATTTCATTGGAATTTAACGGATTTGCGTAAGTCAAAATTCTGGCTTTTAACGAATGGTTTAAAACATAGCTAGCTTCGCCGAAATTCATTTTAGATTTAGCACAGATGCACAAAAACGATTTTCAAATAATCAAAACTCGACAATGACAAAAAGCCTTTTGTGATCTTGCATGTGCACAGGTTGCCTATTTTTGGAAATGCTTCATGTACATAAAAAATACGCTTTTTAAAGTGATATGCATTTTTGGACCGGGGACTTCTGTCGAATATTCCGTTATTTTTGGAAAACTTGAACACCTTTACTGTTATTTCAATGCTTTTATTGTCACTGTCTGACTTACATTAATGTTTGCGCTTTTGATCCGCTTGTAAGGCATAATGGGTTGCGCTTTTGACCCTCCTCAACGTTAATTTATTAGTACTAGTTGCACTTTTGAAGCATTACTATTGGTTGCGCCTTTGAACCAGTTGCGCTTATGAACTTTATCCGATCGCTTATGAACTTTATCCGATAGATTGTCGCTTGAATGGTTGAATAAGATAATGCCTAAGATTACTATGCAATTTTTCTAGCTTCTGTTATCTCAATGACTAACGGGAGAGAATTCAAAAGTAGTATAAATGCTGTAAGCCATAGTCATTGTAAGTCATTAAGTTATATCATGTTATGTTATATGACGTAGTGTTATAGCGGAAAAATGTCTTCAAACAAATATTTTTCAAGTAAAATTTGCTTGCAATTGGATAGTGTTCCTCCGCTTTGCCGTGATTTCGTCACCAGAAATTGATTCAAATGCTAGAACTGTAAGCAGTAAAATTAAAAATAGTGATAATGGAGTTATTTTTATAGAAATGAATAGTGATTTAGTTGAGAAAATGAAATGTTGACAATACTCAAGTTCTAGCATATGATTTGTGGCGCAATGTTTCATTATTCAATCTGGCCTCCGGCTCTGGCTGAATGTGAAGTTGGACTTCTGGTCCATAATTAACCCTATCTAGGGGCAGTTCACTTTCCAATTACTTGAATGTTTTCCAGCTTTCTGATTAAGTTTCTGTTGGAAGGCAGCATAGAATTTTATACCTCTAAAACGGCTGAACTTGAGTTGTGTATATTTAAATCTCCATTTCAATTTGAGTAATGGTTCGGCAAAAAATTCGTGAAAATCTAAAATAGTACCCACTTTATAGTTCAATATTTAAGACAAAACCAGTTGTAGCAAAAGTTTTCTCATTGTTATATACAAATTTTTAGGAGCGACAAGCTAAAGGATCAAGATGCCAGGGATTTCATCCAGTATGATTACTTCCATTGTTCCTTATTCTTCATTGGAATATCCTTCATTTGGTAGCACAGTGTTTCATATCCGGCAGAGCCAATCAAAAATTATAGGATTGAATACTAATTATTTCCCACAATTTATAATTGATGCTGTCCAATATGTCCGATATAATTTTTCAATCAGCAGATGGTGCTCTCACGAATTCAGTTGTTTATCGCAGGTTTTTGAGGTTGGTGTTACTTCGATATGTTCAAGCTTTTTATAAGGAGTGAATCATATGCGAAGGCTGAAGGGTGTACATTTTCAGATCTTTGTTCGGAATTGGTCTTGCTCATCTTGTATTGTCATATGCTTAAATAGCATACGATCACCAAAGGATATGTTCAAACAACCAATTTCACGAACCGTTAGGCAATTGTTTCATTATCCATTGATCCTCGCATCTATTCCCGCCATATATCATGTGGGCGACAAAAACAATTATTTGAACTGTTTCACATTTATAATTTTTATCTTTTTAGTTCCTTACTTGTATTGGGAGAAGAATAACAAGAAAGGATACGCCTGGCTTGCATTGTGCAACAATTTTTATAGCTGGACTATTATTTGCCTCGAAGTCAAATACCAGCATTGCAATATATTTGATGTGGAAGCTAATTGACGTAAGGAAGTCTTCAAACTTATCATGCTCACCTATAAATCTTCAGATGTCAGGGTTGTCATTTTTAGCAGATTTTTGATTCACTGCTTTGCTTACCTTTAAAAACAAATTTCTATTTATGCACCACGATATGAATCAGAAAATTGTTAGTTCTGCAGCAATATGGCTAACTGTTTTGGTATAATGCATTTGTAAGCTCTGGTTTCCAGCAGAGAAAAATTTATAAGTAGTATGTATGTATTTACGTACGCGCATGGCAAGAATTTTCCATGGGGAAGGGTCCTTGGACTTTTCATCAATGAGGGTTGGGGTTGGATGAGCAAAAAAATGGAAAAAGACTCCACAACAGAGGTCCCCGAGGTCAGATTTTTCAGGTAGGGGTAAAATTGAAAACTTGCAGGGGTAGTCCACTAAACATGTCATTTTCTCTCAAAATTAGGCAGCCAGTAATCGATTTTAAGGACTTTAGGAAGAGGTAATACCCTCTCCATGGAGCACTATGCTCCACAACCATTTTAACCATTCATAATATGCATGAAAATAATCAAAAAACGTCTTCAAATAAGTTTAGGGTGTCTTTGACGATTTTTTTCGGGCCATGGAGGTGTCAAGGGTGCCAGGTAAAAGGGTTTACCCCTTGTGCGTGTATGATTTGAACAATTTTTTATCTTCTATGTTGCCAACAGCATCCCTGCTTATTCTAGGAGAAGAATTTTTATGCCTTTTCAGAATCAGTGAATTCAAATATGTGCTAATGAACTCAATAAACTCAAGCAAGACTTCACAACGTCTAAATCACAAATTTTTTTGGCGCTTCATGTCAACAATCACAATAACGCTAAAATTAAGCTGAAATATAGTTTCATTCATCACTTATCCCCGATTGCTTCTATGAATCTGCTTTGTGCCATCTCATATTCTAGTGAGTAGGGCTCAACACTTTCTCAGAAAATATATACCTATAACGAAAATTGAAATTTTCCAATGGCAATTAACGCGAATTCGTTGATTTTCCTCACATTTTTTCCTTCACTTATCCGATACCAATATTTTCCGATTGAAAATCCAAACCAAAAGAATTACAAATCATTTCTCAAATACGCTTTTCAATAATTCAGAAGCTTCTGTGTTCAAAGATTTTCCAGTGCCAAAAAATTTAGTGTTTCGTGGATTTCATTAATCAGTAATCTTCAGTATACTCTATGGGTTTCATCAAAAATTGAGATTTTTTTCGTTGATCTTCATAAATTATTCATCTCGCTCAAAGTTCTTTGAATTTTTTGGACACAAATTTTTCATTGGCCGGTGATGAAAACATTATTTTGAACTACGAATGCAAATTTCTCATTTTAGGGATAAGTTTTGAAAAGATTTTCTTTCTAACTTTCGAGAATATCAAAATTTAAAATTTTTTGGTGTAATGTCCCAGAATAGAGAAATAATTAGTATTTATAAATCTGCGGCGATAATAACAGAAATAACGGTTATTTTTTTGTTCAGTAATTCTAAAATAATGTTGTTGAATTAGAAAAATAGACATTTTGGGGATTTTCCTGGTAATGTTTTGCGGATTTTCAAATTATTTTAATTTGAGTCATTTCTACCAGAGTGCCCCATGTGGAGGGGTATGAGGGGGGTATTACCGTCACTTAAAGTCCTTAAAATCGATCGCTGGCTGCCTAATTTTGAGACAAAATGACGTATTTAGTCGACATTTAGCTACACTATCCCCGCAAATTTTCAATTTTACCCCTACCTGAAAAATCTGACCTTGGGGACTTCTGATTTCTACTCCGTGCGAATAAACACGTTGGAAGAAAGTCTACTAAAAAATAATTTTGATTTAAAGAATATGTATACATGTGCACATTATTTATATTTATACATCATTACCAGCTGTCATTACGTTGTATGAATAATTTTTTTCCTGTTTTCACCATACATGCATATATGGGGTAAGGGGTAAACCCTCCTACCTGAGACACTGGGCACCACCCCCGACCCGAAAAAAGTCGTCAAACACCCCCCAGAACTTTTCCGAAGACAGTTTTTTGATGATTTTTATGCATATTTTGACGATAAACAAGCTTGCGGAATTTTTTTTTGTTTTTTTGCTCGCCCACGCCCCTACCCCCTAGATAATAAGCCCAAGGACCCTTCCCCTGGAAAATTCTTGCCGTGCATGTCTGATTTTCACCAATGCCTTTTCCACGTTTCTATACAAAAAGCAGTCGTTTGTTCGACCTTTGATCATCAAAAACTTGTATTACACATATAAATTAGTCGAGCATCAAATTTGATCGCTCAATCTCATTAAAACCATCGAATAACATGCTTCAGCTAAGCAAATTAGATCGTTGTCCTTAGCTCGTAAACAATGATTTTCCTTGCATACAGTAATTTCCTTCAGTTGTGTAGCATGCAATAATTACTTTCAACTCTCGGGAAAAATAGCATTTCAAAAAGCAGACTATGTAGGAATCCACTTTGTCATTTAATTCATAAAATTTTAACGAGTAAAAAAGTATATTCCTTGTATATTCTTTTATTGCTTCTTTTAATGATGTTTTCTCATTTGATTTTTTTAATGCTCAACTTACATTTTCAGGCTTTATACACAAATCACGCATCCAGCCACAAGGTTCCTTCAATTCGTCATTTCGATTCTATTTTATATGCCTTTTCAACTTCCATAATCATGTTTGCTGTAAGAAATTTGTTATTTTCAGAGTTTTACTCATTGCTGTGACTGGGTTTTATTTCAGGCTGTAATCGAACCACAGGCACTCCGCAAAAGTTATTGGGGTTTTTTATTGAAGTTGACTAATGGAAAGTGAGTTAGACGTCAAACTATATATTATTGCTCATTTTGTTTTAATCACTTCCTGCTCATCAGCTTTGCCAAAGTTGATCGGAACACGTTACGCATTTTTGGTGTAAATCCTATAATTCCTTGGTGATAAATTTGTCAATTTTATACTCATTGAATTTGGAATAAGCTATGTTGAATTTTTGTTTTTTCGAAGAAACGAAGTTATTTGATTCGAGTTTTTATTATGATTTTTTTGTTAAGATAAAATACAATTACTTGCTTTCTGATTGCGTTCTCGAAACACTTGGTCACATTGAATGACACCTGCACACTATGTAAATGATTGTTCTAGTCACTTTTGTGAAATAATTATCTCGGGCTGGTTCTACAAAGCTTGCAAAATCAGTTCGTCAGCCTAATATATACCAGGAAAAGCTACAAATGCTGCCTTATGATAGGGACCTGCATAGGCCGAGGAAGCCAAACCAATCCTACGGCCGGTACGTGACCCGGCGCACCAATAGGCCAAGAATAAAGCCCGGCTCAGCCCATGAAAGCTCACCTTCCAAAACATAGAATACTACATGATTTATAATCCAAAAATGGAAAACACATCCTTGAATCGTAGTAGTCAAGATTATTTCATAAAAAATCAAATCATCAAGTTTTTCAGGATTGATTCTTTGGTGTAAATCTGTGACAGTTGGTTCGCCTGTGCTGAAAATGCATTAGCAGTGGTTGAAGCTGGAATCGATAAAATTTTCTATGCAACAGTCACAGGCATGCACGGCAAGAATTTTCTGGGGGTTCTTGGACCTTTCATCGAGCGCATGGGAATGGGTGAGCAAAAAGGCAGAAAAAAGCTCCATAAGCATATTTTTCATACAAAATATGCATAAAAATGATAAAAATTCTGTCTTCGAATAGGTTTACGGGGGTGTTGAACGACTTCTCGATTCACGGAGGGGTGTCCAGGGTCTCAGATAGGAGGGTTTACCTACCCCTGACCCCCCTCCCCTCAATGTGCGTATGTGAATTGTCACCATAATTCATTTGATTCCATTTCCACAATTTAAAGAAGAAATGGTCAAAATGTTGCACAGTATGAGAACATTCAATCACTAATAAGGGTCAAATTGCTATTTCCTATTGGAGGTGCTGATGCCAAATGCGGCTTTAGTTTCATGAATCACATTCGCACATCCAGAAGATCAAGTTTGAAACCAGATCCAGGGCTTGGTTGGAATAATATATGTGAAGTGGAAAGAAGAGGATGAGGAGGGAGAATTCCAAGAAAAAAATAGCGCGACTTTTTGAGATTATCTCTTTGTCTTATAAATCATATATTTACAGAACATATTATTTGTTCTCCTAATTATATATGAAATCATATTCTACAAGTATATGCTGATATCCTTTCCTAAAAATCGTTATATGACACAGAAGTTGCATATTTTTTCATATTCAAATGCTCAGGAAATGTTTCAAAAACACCAAAGAGTAATTCCTTTCAAGCACACATTGAGCAATTTTTCTCGAGTTACTATGCCCTATGAGATTTCCGAGGATTACTTGCATTACTGTTTTTACTTTGCTGTGTTTACTGGGGTAATAGATGAATTTCCAGATCTAAGACTGGAGTAATACCCCTTCCTATAGGATGCTCGGGTCTAAACCACACATCAGATAGAATAGCATATCAATTTCCAAATTGGAGAAATATGTGTAAATATGTTATGTAGTTTGGAAGTCTGCCAAATCGACAAAGACAGGATTGTCTGGAATAGAAAAAGCAACAAATTCAAGAAAAAAATTTGACTGAAATCAAAAATTTAGGAAGGGAGCACCTGTGAGTGTCAGCATGGGCGTCATGCAGAACAGATGACTAAGGTGAACCACAATTCAACGAAGTGAGAGACATAGGTACAGTAAATACGTGTATGGTCATCAATCAATTTGGATGTATTCACTTTACTTGCCTTTATAGATTTTTATGAACCTGCACCTCCAGGACTGGCCCACTGATTTTTACCCCGGGCCCAAGCCTGGCCCAGTCTGCTCTCAGGCCGAGCCGCGGGCATCTTTGCAGGACCTGCTTTGAGGCATTAGAATCTAACATGCTATTATCTTTGAACATAAATGGAGTTCTAACATGCAATAGGCTGAAATAATTTTATTGTTGAATGCATAAGATTAGATCTGCTGTGCACTCGACCGACCCTTTCTAGTTACTGTAGAGTACATTCTGTACAATTGAGTGACTAAACAAAATTCAGAAAAAACTATATTTTGTGTCATACTAGGTCAATCAGTGAATGAATAAACTTGTTTTACATCTTCCAGTAGTTACAACAGGTTTTGTTTCCGTATGATCTTAGTCTACACTTAATCTGTGAATACGACGCATACAGAAGATTCTGGAACATCAAAAAGGACGTGTGTGACAGACATGCACCACTGCAATTTTCCACGGAGGAAGTTCCCCGAACTTTTCATGGAGGGGTTAGGGAATGATTGAGCAAAAAATTAAAAAAATCTCCGCAAAAGTATGCTTTTCAAATAAAATGTGCATAAAAATCTCCAAAAAGTTTATGGAGGTGTTTGACGATTTTTTGGGACACGGATGGTTGTCCAGGGTGTCATTTAGGTGGGTTTAATCCCCTACCATCCGATGTGCATTTATGGTGTGACTGTCTTGGACGTTTTGAGAGCATGTTATATGCTGGGCGATCTGTCTTAAGTTTTTGTCTGATAAATTAGGAAACTCTTTTGTGTTTTATACAGGACCGTTCTTTGTGGGATACGAACTGGGCGGCCGCCGAGGGCCGCTAAAAATAGTGTATTCCTCAATGTTTTTTTTTTATTTTTGCAAACAGTACAAAATTTCCAGAAACATAATTTTGGTCCCCAGTTTGTTAAATTCTTTTGCTCTTAGCAGAGTGTCCAGCAGCCTGGAAAAGTTGGGGAATTTTGAAATGTAATTGTTTTTATTGCACGATAAGTCAAATTTGCGTCTTAAAAGTCTGAAACCTCAATTTTTATTGCACTTCGCACCGGTTTTAAGAATTAGTATCATTATTTATCTGGCTTTGGCTAAAGTGCACATAGGAAGTCCAGAATCTATTACACAATTAACATTTTGCAGTTCTATTTCGTCTCTAAAAAAAAGCTTGACGTTTTTTGATGAGTAATTAGGATTTCAACTTTTCTGCAGATGTTATGTTTGCCATCTTGATGATTGTCATAATGTTATCATCAATGAATATTGAGAAACATTTTGGAAGATAACTATTAGTTAAAATGTCCAGATAATTAGAGCCAATAATGCAATGAGATTTACTGTTCTGATTGAAGAAGAGCTAAAGCATAATACTTCTATGATAGATGCTTTGTATGAAATTTTTTTTGTACATGATGAAATAGAAACGAAATTCAAAAAATTCTGTTTTCCTTGGTTTTAAAAATCTTCCTTTTTAGTTACAGTGCACTGAAAAAATGTATTGAAAAATAATATTAGGGAACAAAGAACTAGAAAAATAAATGAAAAAATCCAATAATGGGTGGTATATAAATGAATCATACAAATACTGCACATTTCATATCAGAATTTCATATTTTGCTGTGAATGGTCAAAAAAGCTATTGAATTTACATTTGTCCGAAATTAATTTTTTTAAGGTTCTAAATACCCGATTATTGTTGGCGAAAACTAAGAGAGTTTTTGTTTTAAATATTGACTGTTTTTCAGTGCTTATAAAAGAGAATATTTCGGTATCACTTTCAGTTTCAAGTTGTTTCCTTATCTGGTGGTCAACTGCATGATGCCGTAGAGGTATTCCAACTGTAAATCTGTTTTTTAACCCTTAACGTCTTGTGAATACAGCCAGGCCTGTAGGCAGGGAGAGGGGTTGGGGGGCCATGGCCCCCCGAAATGCTTGAAGTGTTAAAAAAAGACGAAGGTAGGGTTTGGTTTTTTTGCATGTCAAGTCAGAAAAAAGAAAGTCAAGTCAGAAATGCCAATTTTATGGTAATTTGTGTGAAAAAAATGTGTAGGCCCCCGAAAAAAATTTCTGGCTATAGGCTTGAATACAGCATAGTAAAAATTAATATCCTCAGTAAATGCAGCATATCGTATTCAATTCGCGATAAAAAAACAGTCGTTTTTTCATTCGATTCGCAAGGTTTTGTGCTTCCATTCCAGGAAAGCTGCAGATTGTGTTTGGTATACTGTATTCAGCACCGAATAATTGAAGTTTTCGTCCCCCTGAGGTAGATTTCGTCAATGAATTTGGCCAATGCGATCAAAAAGTGCATCCATTTTTCATCAGAATGCTTTTCCTCGCATCGAATTACCTAGCCATGATGTAATTTTTGAGAATTTTTGAAAAACTAAATTTTTTTTGCTTTCCAGGTTGAATTCAGGTTATTTTACACAATGCCTCAATGGAAAGCGTCAGAAATTATTGAGGATTTATCAATTTTGAGTGATTCCGAGGTATATATGCAAGCGGATCCTGTTTCAGTCGATCTGTTATCCTTTAAAGTAAACAAATAACAGTTTGCATTGACAAAAGTACTGAGAAATTACAGAAAACAGAATACTGCGTCGATTCGACCCTGTTCAGGAGGTTAACGGTTAACAGATATTCCGAACAGGACTTTAGGACTCTCCGTTTTTCAAAGGTACATAGTTTTAGAATAGCATACAGTCAGGATAACACCGGTAAGTTCATAACGCGCTTTGAGAAATATTTGTCTACTTTGTCAATCATTAGCTGATAATAATCACAGATTCAGTTGAAATTCTGATGAGCATGTAGCCACTAGATTCAAATTACGCTATGTTTTAGATATATAAAATTTATGTAGAGTAGAAATAAAACAGGTACCAATCTAGTACAATTGGCAGTAATCATTCTAACTTGTACACAAACAGCAGTTATATATTTTGAGCAGAAACATATTTTAAAAAAATTCCCATTTTGGCAATCAAAATTTGGAGCTTTAGAGTCTATACAGTTATGGAATGTGCACCTAAACAGAGAATACTTATGGCCCTATTACAAGGGTTCAAATAGATGTTCAAGTGATAAGAGTAATGCTGAGCTTGATGGACCAGCAATGCATGCTTATCCCATGTGCACAATGTTGATTTGAAGATAAATAGGTGATTTTGCAAACACTGAAAAAATATAAAAGGATCTAGAAGCTGCCAACACATTTAAAATCAGATTGCTATTGTTGTAGTGTATTTCCGCCGATTCGTAGGAGTTTCGAAAAGTTTGTCGATTATTTGAAGATGCACACAGGCTCAAAGTGGAGTCAGCTACGCAGACCAACGAAGGGCCTCTTACTGTAGTTCAGCTTTGATACGCATGTGATGAGTGCTCTCGTTTTTGTTGTTATTACTATATTTTTGTATACTAGATAGTGCACATCCCCGTGTGTTTTTTGACATATTTTCCCAGCACGCGTGACTCTCTCTTTATTCTCGCCCATGCATTGGTTTTGTACATAAGTGTGTTATTTTCCTCTTTTGATTTTACCTCTTCTTTACCTAATTGTTGACCACCCTGAAAGCGCCGAAAAAGAAAAAGAAGAAGCAGAAAGACGAGTGGAATAAATCGCCAGATGTCTCTGATGATGAAGACCCGGCCCTTCAACCTAAGAAAATCTACAACAATCCAAAACACCTTCAAGCAGCCATAGCCTCAACCATGAAGAGCAGCCTAATGCATTGCTTGATACAGTTACTTGGCTTTCCCATATCACAGATTTATAAGCTCGCAGTCCGTGAGTGTATCAATGCTATAAATGATCCACCACTCCCCACAGATGTCGATGACATTTCGACCGAGCACGTGACAGCGGACCAACCCCTCAGCAATTGCACTTACCATAGTACCCATTACCGTTATCTCCCTAACACCCTTCTTAGTGTTGTGCAGGCTGACGGACACTGGCTTCAACAGCGCACCATCACTATGCCGTTAACTGCGGTTTTAGCCTCCCCCTGCTATGCCACCAAATTCGCCTACGTAAACAATCTTTTGGCAAAACACACTCAAACACTTGACAATGTAACTGACATGGCCTGTTACACTTGTATGTGGTGCCACACCAATAGCAACCCCCCTACTCGGCTTACCAATTGGATGAATCCCATCCTCAAATGTGAGCCCGCTTTTGACCACGAGCCTGGCACACATGTCTGCAATCGCTTCACCCTGCGCCCAGTCATCTTTGACTAAGATTTTCATATAGAAACTACGGTGGAAGAAATCAAAATTGACGAAACCGACTACACATCGAACCCGCACAGCCGGTTCCACTTCTATTCCAGCTTGATCGGCAATATCAATTTTCAAAATCGGTTTTCCTTCCTGGCCCCCATCTATGCATACCTGTTGTCGACTATGGCCTGGGCACATGTGTTGAGCGCTGAAGAATTGCTGGACCACCTGATGTTGCCAGCGGCCCCTGAATTGTCCGATAATGAGCTGCTCGAAACTGATTTTAAACCTCAACATCACGAAATTGCTGATGATGGTTACTACCTCCACACCAACTGAACCACCAGCTGGGGCTGATCTTATGGTTTCCTCGGCATCGATCAATGATTTCCTCAAGCTCATGCTCGACGACATTTGGCCACTGGCACCAGTTCCCGTGGAGGAATCAACACCCCTTCAGCCAATCGACATGGAGACCGAAGTGAACACCACTACTTTGGACCAAATGTTGACTGATATCCCAGAAGAGACCACAGCCAATAACATTACCCCTATGGATGTAGCTTCGCCCACGCCTGCCATGGATCCATCACTCTATTTGGGCATGCCCGCAGTGTTGCCAGGCTCTACGATGATCCCCACTGTTGCCGCAGCCAGGTATATTCCCCCAGTTAGATTTTCGCAACACATCATTTCAGATACTCAATATAACTCCCTGGCCGCTGCCCGCAAAGGGTACAGTTTTCTGCCACCGCCACCCGGTACGCTGTTCCTGAAACACCACTGGGGCAACTACCCACTGGCTTTACAAGACCAAATTAAGGAAATCTTGCTGGCGCCTACGACCCCTGCTCCAGCCACCCTGCAATAAAGGCCATCTGTTCCAACAGCCCTGATTTTCACACAATCGGCGCCTCAGCTGATGGCTACGCAATTGGTGCCGATGGTACCCATGGATGTTCAACTGCCGCAGCCACCAAGCACCTTGACCCCTAACCTCAATCACTACGGACGACTGATTCGCAAACCCCAGCATTCGGTCAAAGGAAAACTAAACAGCAAGAAGAAGTCAAATCCCATAAAGCCCATTAAACCTGCACAACGGATGAACCGCACGCCCGACATACACTGCCGCCCAGTACATCCCATATTGAATGCGGCAAAACACCAAGCAAATGGACAACCAGATGCCGTGAACCATACATGTAACGGAGCTCCGAGGTCTGGGGGGGGTTGGAGCACTTTTTTGGGGCCGGGGGTCAGCAATTCCCAAAATTTTGGGGGGAGGAGTCCCTGAAGGAAAAAAAATTCGATTTTTTCCATGAAAAATGTCCGAAAACTGGTTTAAAAAGTAGTAATTTTTGTCTAAAAAATGATAAAATATGTACTTATGGCGCGAAGCGCCGAGAAAATTGACGTTTTTGACCAATTTTTGTTCAAAAATTGACATTTTTCATGGAAAAAATGACATTTTTCAGTATTTTTCCGACTAAAACTATGGGGGTTCCTAATGCTACCATATGGCTAGCCATAGGATTGGAAAATCCTGGGGGGGTCGCCCAATGGCTAGCCATATGGTCGACGATTTCTGGGGGGGGGGGGTTCCCATAGCACTTCCCCCCCCCCAATTACATGTATGCCGTGAACAATGGTCCAAGCAAAAACAATGACAAATAGCTGGTCAAACCAGTTCATCCACTGGAGTGACTGTGCCGCTGAAGGTCACACCTACAAAACACTCTGGTACCGAAACAAAAACTGCTCAAGGCATGGTGCAGCCACAGCAAATGCTGCTGGCTTACAGTTCCGGTAGCCACTGATCTTGTCATGAGTTGCATCGGTGTGATGACCGCCACCCCCAAGAAAGGGACCATTCCCCTCGCCGAGACAATGCCACCCGAGACAGTCATGTCAATGCCCCTCATCATCAAATCCAGAGTGAACAAACCCGACAAGGGCACTCTACTGGCTTTTATGAGAGAAATTATCAAAATGCTTTCCGCTGTTCGCCCTCTGAAGTTGACTGATTAGATTAGCCTGCTGCACTGCGAAGCCGAAATCCAATGCTGCCTTGAAGCGTTGAAAAATCCACCGCCACAGCGGGAGTTCAAAGTCCGGTTGCCTCTGGCACTGCCAATGGATGTCCAACCTACCATTCTGAAACCCCCAGCAACCACAATGACTACGACATTGTTGCCGACCACGGCCTCAATGTACATCCCCTACACTACAGTTCCCCCAATGCCAGCTACGAGCACCCTGGCCATAACAACTACGACCACCATTCCTTCGCAGCCAAAATTGGTCATCACAACCCATCCCATACTAAGCGTCGTCCCTTCAGCTGGTACAAACTTGCACTTCGAACTGCAATTGACCAGTGAAACAAATACATTGCCAAATTATGTTCATTTTCCCACCACCAATCCGCTGCATTCGATTATGCTAGCAAAGCCACATTATCCTCCCCGTATGGACTCCAATGTCAAGTCCTTCTTGCCGCGTATGTTGCATGAGATGGTCCTCATCAACTTTTTTGGCCGCATCCGAGTTTGCATCACAATGGCTGTCCTCGCTAGCCATTTACCAATATTTATGGGATCACTACTGCACTGATTACCATGAACCTCAGCCACCCATCTCCCTGATGTCGCTACCCTCATCTTGCAATGGCTTGTGGGTATTTGGGCTGAAGAACTCAGTGTCATCGATGCTGTCCAAACCGCCCATTTCGCCCTGTTCCTCTATGAATCTCGCAGATTGGACAACTCATCTTGCTTGATCCAGGCCTATAACACCGCCGTTGGCCTCATCGATTATTGGATGGCGTACCCTCAATAGGCGCCATTCCCACAACCACCGGAATCCGCCGATATTCACTGTATCTTTTTACAATACCACAGCAAAACGGATTGTCCGGTTCCCTTGTTACCCACTCATGATTTCTCAGTGCCCTCGAACCTTCTCCCACTGCAACCTCTGCAGCCAACAGGTTTACCATCTGATCACCTGACTATGGATCCCCTGCAGATTCCTCATCCCGGAACCAATCCGCTATTGCCAATTCCAACTCAAACATACACGTCGTCATCCTGCTGCAGGGGCGACGCAGAGCCTCACAGCCGCACCCACTATCCTTCGCAATTAAATCAGTAGGACAACCATTACGATAATCGGGGTGACCCTCCTCGCTGTCACGATGACCGATACCCCGATGACCACTACAATGATCATGACGATTATCTAACTCAACCATGTACCGCCTCAGACACACGCCACTGCCGTCACCATTGATCTGCTGCTGTTTTTGTACAGTAATTCCATTTTGTTATTTTCTTTGTTTTTCTCACTTTTGCTTCTCACCCGGTTGTTTTTTGTTTCTCACCCGGTTGTTTTTTGTTAATCTTGTTTTTGCATGCTTTACAGTTTGTACTAGTTTTCCTCACCACTGTGCAGCCGATGCTCGTTTGCACAGTAAGACGCTCCAACATGTTCTATCGCCATACGCCCCCACCTTCGCCAAATTGTCCTATTGATTCCATCATGTCGTTGCGTTTTGTTTTGACCTCGGGAGCCGCCAGATGGTAGTGGCCGGCCTCACCCTCCCATCTGCATGGACTCGTATGCTGGTGGGCTCCAGTATATCGGTGCGGATGGAGTGATGACACATGCTGCGGTGTTGCCGATATATTTATGCCTCACTAATTGCGGACCACATTGGGATTCTCACCCTACATGCCACCAAAATCGGCTCAAAACACTACAACAACTTCTTTAGCCCCACTGTGTGCCACCCAAGATCCCTTCGGTCACCCTGGTGACAGCCGGTACTGGCCGAGTCCCTTCCCCTTGCCAGTTTTGGTTGTTTAATGACAATTGCTTGGAGCGATCTACCACAAGGGGGAGGGATGTTGTAGTGTATTTCTGCCGATTCGTAGGAGTTTCGAAAAGTTTGTTGATAATTTGAAGATGCACCCAGGCTTGAAGTGGAGTGAGCCATGTGGACCATTGAAGAGCGTCTTACTGTAGTTCAGTTTCGGTACGCATGTGGTGAGTGCTTTCGTTTTTGTTGTTGTTATTATATTTTCGTATACTAGTGCACGTCCCCGTGCTTTTTGACATATTTTCCCAGCATGCAGGACTCTCCCTTTATTCTGGCTCATGCATTGGTTTTGTACGTAAGTGAGTTATTTTTAGAAGGTAAAGTTATCAGGAGAGAGTTCTCCTCTTTTGATTTTACCTCATCAGGAATTCAAATTAGGGAACTGAAGGTTTTCTAATTTGGGTTAAATTATTTGGGGGTTCAAGTACATTAAGCAATTAGTTAATAGGGTAAGCGTGGGTGTCGGAAACAGATGCATTAAGGACGATCCCTGGACCCAACTCCTGCCTCCCATCAGCATCTACGGCACGACTTAAAATTATAAATACAACATTATAAGGTTCAACTCATAAATTTGCAATAGTGATAAAGTATTAGATTGACAGTACAATTTTTAAATTGAAAAATAAAAAGAATGTCTCATGATTTTTCCATACTGAGTAAGCCAGGTTTTTTAAAGTGTCAAGCAAATAATGATTTGTTAGTGGAAGATTTATTGTATAGAATAGTTATATAATTAGTGTAGCAATTTAACACTTTTACATTTAAAAAGCAATCAAAATTTATCAAAACGGACATTGAACTTGAAAAAAATCAAAAAAATTTTCACATTTATATTTCGCCCAGATAATTGACCTTCATTTTGTCGACAAAAAAATAATTAAATTAAGATTTAACAATTGAACAATATTGGCAAAACTTTTCAATAATGATATCGTATTAAAATAAAGCATGCTATTTATTAGTATGAAAATTTATTTCTTTACAACTGGAAAAGATTTTCCTACTTTTTGCTACCTTTCAGACATCTCCCTACTTTTCCTTACCTTTCCGTGTCTTCCCCTACCTTTCCTTATCTTTTTTAACTTATTCTATTTCTCTCTCCCTCTCAATATTCTTACGTCCTTTTTTCTACCTATCCCTGCCTCTCCATATCTTCCTCTTCATTTTCATACTCTTCCGTTCATTCCTGTTATGACATAAAATAAAAAAACACACAAGATAGCAAAAGTTAGCATCCTGGTTCACATGTTGAATTTTATGCAAATGAGATCCCGCTCATGATCAAAGCATCTGCTTCTCATCATGTCCAGTTTTTGTGCCCTATCTAACAATGTAAAGTTCGTCTCAACAGGGCTCTGGGTTTGTTAGTTATCAAAGGCCAAAAAGCATGGTTGTTGCTTCCACAGTAGGACTGACACTCTATACAGACACCCTGTTCCAAAAGTTCGTTCAATTTTGTTATTTCTCATCATGTGTATATTTTTTACTTGCAATGTCATGTTTTTTGAGACACGTGAATATAGCTGTGACACTGTGAAGCATGTTTTATCATTTTCTGCTTGCTGTGAACATATTTATGTTGAAATAATTCTGATGACTGTAATTGTTATTGTGATCTTTCAATCCTCAAACTGTTTATAATAACGCATGTTTCTACAATAGAACGTTAGACAATTGCTAGAAAACTTTTCTTTTTCGCTAAACAGAATCTTTCACAATTGACTGCTGCACAATCTTCTATTTTCGTCAATATTTCTATGGTTTCGTTGGTAGTTATGGCTTCCCAACGACCGGTGGAAAGAACGTGGGAGTGTTGAACTGAAGACCAGCAACGTACTTTGCAGCACGGACACCGTCTAATTTTCTCTTGTTCGGGTGTGCAGAAGTTGGCTCGGCCAGTGTGACGCCGTCTATGTTCATGGTGTCCTAAAATTTAGGATTTTTTTCTGTTTTGAAGCACTCAGTACCATAATCCACAAATGTCTCACCTGAGCACAATAGGTAAAACATGGCAAGCACAACGATTTTCTTCAACATTGATCCAATGATAGATAAAGTTTGATCAGTGAAAAATCAAATTCCTGTAATTGATACGTCAAATGAACAGATACACACAGTAATCAAAATTTGAATTGCAGTACTCACTGCAGGTTTCTCATACAAATATCACATCTTTCACTGCGGCAGTCTATTCAATAGTAAATCTACGAAATGTTTAGTGAGGGACCAGGGCGTGTCCCCAATATAGCGAAACACACAACTGCAAAACTGAAAATAGCGAGACTCAAAACAACGTTTCTCAAATCAGTGAAGTCTCAAAACTGCGATTCTCATCACAGCGAAATCTCAGTACAGCGATTCTCAAAACAGGGAGATCTCAAAACAACGAGGCCACAAAAGTGTGAGTCTCATATACAGCGAATAGTAAAAAGTTCTATGCGTTAGAGTAAACGCATTCATCATTTTTATAATAAATATGCAAATTACATATATTAGCACCATTTTTGGCTAGTTGAGAGTCTATTTTTAGTTGCATTTGGTCATCTAAGTTCCACATGCTTCTGTGCTGCAGTTGCGGTAGGTATACGCACGGACGGACCATTCCAAAATCACAAAAAATATCTGTCAGGAAAACATTTTTGCCATACGTTTAAGAGAAAACAAAAACAAAAAATTATCATACGGATTCCCGATATTAAAATTGTTTTGTATGGAACTCAATTGCAAAAAAATTAAATTAATGAAATAAATAAAACAAAATGAAATAAGCAAATCAAACGAAATGAATAAAATTTTGAAAAGCAAAACAAAAAACAAATAATAAAGAAATGAAAAGTAAAATAATAATAAAAAGTAGGTAAACGTAAAAATAGAACTAAAGTACACAATCTGAGAAAATTAAACATACAGAACAAAAAGTGGCGCAAAATAAGAAGAGTGTAAAGGGGAATAAGTCAATAAAGGAAAAAAGAAACAAAAAACATGTATGTAGATATGTTAATAATAAACAAACCATTATAAGAAGCTTGCTGAGCCATGTCAGAAGTCTGGTGATTCGTGCCAAAATGTGTGACAACCAGCATGCACCAGATGGAAGTATAGGACGAAAAAGGCCATGCACCAAACCGTCTACGTCTGCCCAATCATCATTCTTCCATTCTAAAGATAACTTTGAAAATTTGTTGTTTTGGGAATTGTTCTGAGTCTTTGCTGTTTTGTGACCTCACTCTTTTGAAAATCGTTGTATTGAGACTTCGCTGAAATGAGAATCACTGTTTTGAGACATTGCTGTATTGAGTGCCGCTATTTTGAGTTTCGCTGTTGTGTATTTCACTGAAACGGGGTGAAACCGCCAGAACACAACCCGAACCTGGGCTGAGCCAAACAATCCTGGCTATAGCCGTAGGCAGGCCTGTAGGCAGGGGTATTGGGGGCCATGGCCCCCCGAAACGTTTGAGGTGTTAAAAAAAGACAAAGGTTTTTTTTGGTTTTTTCGCAAGTCAAGTCAGAAAAAAGAGTCAAGTCAGAAATGTCAATTTTATGGTAATTTGTGTGAAAAAAATATGTGGCTCCCCCAAAAAATTTCTGGCTACAGGCTTACCCGTAGAAGCCCGTTTTTCCAAAAGTGTTACACATATGGGCCGAATTATAAAAGGTGGGCTAGGGGCAAATAGTGGGCTAAAATGTATAAAAAAACACTAAATGGTGGTGGGATAAATCGAGCAGCAGTTTCCGGGCTAAATCGTGGGGAGGCTGAAGTCTGAGGGAAATCCAGGGGGATTTGATTGGCAAAATGTATATAGTTAATGGGCCAACAAAGACTAAATAGCGGAATAGCTAGCCCACTATTTAGCCCATTGCCTGTCTCTGGACTTCCCTTCCTTTCGTTATTCGGGCCTGTGATTTATTGCAGGGGGCAGTAATAGTGTTGACAGAAAGAAGAAGCTGTAAGCGTGATTTGATTACTACAAGCTACGAAGTATTTATAAGACCTTTCCGCATTGTGCCAGGCGTGAATATTTATAAAAAATTTTACTAAATTCAATAGAACCTAAAGGTATTAGTTGTGCTCGACTCTGTGATTGTGTGTCGATACCCCGACCATCCCTTTATCCCGACCATTCCTTTACCCCGACCATCCCGTTACCCCGACTAATGTTAAAAGTGAAATACAAAAAATCTTTTTATCCCAGCCGTCCCTTTATTCCGACCGTCCCTTTACCCCGACCGTACCGCTACCCCGACTAACGTTAAATGCGCACAATTAACGTAAGTCAGTTACCCCGACTAACGTTAAATGCACACAACTAACGTAAGTCAGAATATTTAAAATGATCTACATTATTTTCCCACGGGTATTTTTTGCAGCTATATATAATACACTTGCGTTAAGAATAACTAATTAATTGAGCATTACCTCTGTATCTTTTCAATATGAAAGACTACAGACCTGCAATACTTGTTCTTACAAAATATCGACGATCAACTTTACTGAAATGGGAGAGTTTGGCGCATCCGAATCATTTTTATCTCTTCCAGAAGAACAAATCTGTTAGCTTAGCCGAATAGCCGATAGTACCTGTAATATCATTTTTCATAATCAATTCGTTAATTTTATTTTGCACTAAAGTATGTAAATCTTTAAGTTCCAAATTACAACGTTAATACAGACTTGCAAAAAACAACACTCGGGGTAACGGGATTATCATAAAAGAGGAGCCTTTCATGAAATTTTGCATTGGTCGGAATATCGGGAATTTGATGCGTTAGTCGGGGTAATGGGGTGGTCGGGATAAAGGGATGGTCGGAATAAAGGGACAGTCGGGGTAACGGGATGGTCGGGGTAAGGGGACACAACGGACTCTGTCGACCTGCTTGGACTTTTCTTTTGCACGAAAAAATACATATCGTCGTCATGATTGTTTTCTGCACGACTTATAAAATACTTGGAGAAGTATCAGAATGACGCGAGTTTATTTTATCACAGCTGAGAATTATCGGATTTCTAATTATAGAAACGTTTTCGACTTTCACGCTCAATGTTGCGTAGAAAAAAAGTTTTGAAATTAGTATGCATGATATCATCTAAAAATGTTATCAGTTTTAAAATTGTCACTTCGATCTCGAAGTTACACATGCTGCAAATATTTAATACAACCGGAAGTGTGTTGGAGGCAAGAAAAATCTGAGGATCTTTTCGACATCCTAACCGACTTTAACTGCCACTAACATAATCAAAAATCCTCTTACTGTATGTATTACATGCAAAATTACATATTTGCATTTTTTGTGAATTTTTGTTCAGAAATTCTGTTTTGTAGAATTTTATGCATCTTTCGGCTATAGTCTTCCTATCAATTTTTCAAGCTCTACTTACTTCCCACAAACATAGGAACAGTAATTTTCAGAGTTTACATAGATTTCAAGAATAAAATGGAAAAGAGGTACAAAAAATAATGAAGAACGGAGAAGAGAAGGTTATAAGATCAGAACCTAGTAAATGAAACATCACAGAGAATGAGCAAATTACATAAATCAAAAGCTCTATGACATATGAAAGCCTGATTTCAACAAAACATTTAAAATAAAATGATTGAAACATAATAAAAAAACGGATACAACAAAAATCATTTTTTCCGAAATTTTCGCCCCCAAGCAGGATTTTCAGGGGAAGAATATTGAAGACAAGCATATGATTCCGGCGCCAGACTTCGTACTAAGCAACAAGAATGAATTTTCTAAACCAATATTGCAGTTTGAAGAAAGCCATATTTCGCTGTTTTGGGCGAAAATTTATAGAGTAAATGCTTAGTATAAATGCTTTTCAGTACTGTTGTAAGTTCTGAAAGCAATTTATATAAAAGATTATAAAACCACGTGTTACTGTGCAAATCCATTTATTATTCTAAAATGAGACTTGCAATGTGGAGAAAGGTTTGTCATGTGCCGAGGAATTTCGCCCAGTGTCACGTGATTCACATCATATTTTTCTGTTATGTTTTTCACCACGTTTTGTTCTACAGTATCTTGCATTAATTTTGCATTCCCTTTTTATAATTTCTACATGCATTCTCTGTGTGTACTTTTTGTGTTTCGTTTCTGTTTTACTTTTGCACTTTCATTTCCGTTAGGATTTGTTATTTTTCATTGCCCACGTAGACTATGGTATGTAACCCGCTAGTCAGAATTTCCGTTAAAGATAAGCTCTCCGAGCTCATTGCTGTAATTGTAGCACAATGTGCACCTCTTATCAGTAAAAACTAGCGACGTTTTGCAACTTGAAACGCTTAGTTGGAAATTCTCACTAGATGACATTCATATGTTAAGCATGGAGAGTGAAAACTCGCCCCAATGCTTAACGTAGTGAACTGGAAAATGTCTATGTGACCATAGGCATCTTCTGCAGTGATTTCCACTGCAGAAGTTAGCTTGGGTGTGTCTTAGCTCCACCCAAGACATACTGTAGATTACAGGGCCCTTTAAAAGGGCTTGTTTTGTTAATTTTGCAATCATTTTTGGGCCTAATCGTCTTTGTGTTTTTACAGCCTGCATTCCTGCATTTGCCTGCGTTGTTCTTATTACAAATTTACATATTGTACCTGCGTCTGCCGTCTCCCTAATAAATTTACATATTCGCCTTCAGTCTCCCTTGCGTTGCCAGTTACCGTAACCCAACCATAGGAGTTTACCATGTCCCCTGTTGATCGAGAAGCCCCATCGCCTCCCCGAGGAACGTTTTGATACCATCACGCACCGACTCGCATTTGCCTACCCTCCACGCCAAATCACTTTCGGATTATCGAACCCGCTTCCCCGCCATCTGTAGGACCCATGTTTGACCCTTGAACCTGTCACCCAGCGCCGAGTACTTTGAGAAGAGGATTTAGTGAGTCTTCTCAGGGGTTATTATTGTTGAGGGTATATTTGTGGCAATCCTCTTTAAGCCAGTTTTCCCTTGAGAGTACCCTCAGTTGAGAAAGCCCTTGGACCCTTAAGGTCAAGGCCAATTATTGGATTTAGGTTAACAATCGGGTTCCCTACAGTAAGCCATTCCACGAATGGCACAGTCCCTCATTCTCAGTGAATGAGGACTAGGGATCGCCACCCCTGACCCGGCTGCATTGTCCATTATTCTACAGCTGAACCCTAGGATAAGGCCGAGGTACACCATAGGTTTTTCTGTGGTAGTACCAGCTAGGTTAGGTTCCTGCAGTGAATATATTAGAGAGCCACCCAACGGGGTCACAGCATGTCACTTACAGTAGCATGGCCGTATTCTCTATGAGATATGGTATGGGTTTTCCCATCAATGTGACTGATCACCAATTCAGTTAATGTGACATGGTCCCTATTTCGTTTAATGTGACAGTTTAATGCAGATGCACATGAAAAAAGACTAAAGATGTTAACTTTTTCAGCACTTTGATCCCAATAACTTATGTTTCAATATACAGGCTGATTTTCGAATCGTATTTTATTGTGGGAAAAGCTGGATCGAGAACTTCAATAAACTGTACAAGGGTAGCCAATCTTCTGGACCTACGATGTGAAAGGACAATGTTTTTCGTCAGATTGATTTCTCTCATTTTAACTAGCAGTCTAGTGTCTCAAAGAAAAATTTCTTCAATTCCATTCGAATTCTTTTTAACTCTGCACCTTACACATTTTACACCATGAATATATTGTATAAGTGAAATAAACTGTAATAATTTTAAGACACAATGGTTAGAAATTCTTCGAGAAGTTTGGAATAAAAGCCATAACAATAGAGAAAGTCCAGACTTCAATATTCAACATTGTTATGCATGTTTAATAAGGCAATGTGCAAGAATGGACTTACGACATGGGAAGAAAATGTTTTTGTTGACACTGATTTTATTAACTTTAAGTAGCAGTTCGTCTGGGACAAACGTATGTAATGGCTGTCAAGAATCCCATTTTAATTTTTGTGCACCCTACATTGAACACCATGGGTGCACCACATGAGCAGAAAGACTTGCAATAGATATAAGGCACAGTGATTAGAATTTCTTCAAAACGTCTGCATGAGAAACAATAAGAATACAGAAAATAGAAACTTCCACTGTAGAAAATTCACGTCCTCCTTAAGTGCATGTAAGTAGTACTTTTTTCCTCTGAAACAGTATAAACCATAATGAAATAGTCAGCTTCAGCATTAGAGACTCGTTCCTTGTGATTTTATGTTACTCACTGAAATCAGCATAATATGCTGTTAATTAACAGGAGGCCTTTCTGAGAACTGTTCACATGATCACTATCCGAATATTTTCAGAAATATTCGAGCCTGAATTTCAACAGAGTTTGAACAGCTACAGACATGTGGTACAGACATGCCATCCGTTTATGAGCATTGGAAATGCAAATTTTCAATGAGCAAAACTATGCTTTCAACAGCACGGTCTAAAATTATGCATATCTTTGATGATCTGTTGGATATTTTTCAAAAACTTACACATGGATATTTGCCTTATTATCTTAAAGCAGGGATTCCTCCGCCTTGTGAATGTAGTGCTCAGAAGATAAAAGGAGAGAGACACGTACCTTGGCCTTGCATGCCAAAGGAAATGTTCTTCAAACCAGTGAACGATTTTCATTATGGAACATGTGTTCTCGGACTTCCTCTGTTGCCCAGGGTATGATTCTGCCGCCTTATTTCTAGAGATGAGATGATCCGGTTTCATTTTTTTAGCCTTTCCGGTTTCGGTTTTCATATTAACATAACTGATGCGTTTCTGTTTTGATTTTTGTGATTTATTTTATTGTGAAATAGTATACTGGAATTTTTTCTATTCTTATTCCATTAAAAATAAAAAGTTCTTTGTGCTTAAGCAAGCTTTTTGGTTGTATTCCTATTCCTCAAAAGTACCCTTTCCTCGAAGGTCCCGATTGTTCGAAATTTTCGATTAACGGAAGTCCCGATTCCTCGAAAAGTTGATAAAATTTCCCGATTCCTCGAAACATGCTTTAGTGTATCATTAATTTGCTCTCCCGATTCCTCGAAAGTCCCGATTCCTCGAAAAAAAGATAAAATCGAATATTGGTGCATCACGAATCCCAGTTCATCGAAAGTACATATACAAACAATTGATTGTCTTGAAACGTCTGTAAATTTTATCGTAAATACTATCATTTCAAAATTACCATACACTCAACAGCATTAAGAAATTTTTTGTCGATGACCATTCATGCACATTTCTGATAATTTTTGAAGTGCTCTACTTTGATGCTTAGGCTTAGCCTTAGGCCTGGGCATAGGCTCAGGCTTAGGCAACCGTGAGAACTTTATGTCATGGAAATCTTCACGTTGCAAAATGGTAAATTTAAACCTGTACATTTATTATTTTCGAGGAAAGGGGATTTTTTGAAAAAAAAATTTCGAGGAATCGGGACTTTCGCCAAAACGGGACTTTGTAGATAAAATCTTAAGCACTGTTTGAAGAATCGGGACTTTCGAGGAATCCGGAATTTTGAGGAAAAGGGACATTCGATAAATCGACACACAATCAGCATTTTTGTAAGTTTATGCCATTGAACTACGTTTATCATTTTTTAATTTTTCCTGAGTTGTAAGTTCTGCTCCCTTATACTTTATTTTTAAAACAAGTAGACAACTAAAAAACCCTAAAATTCACCCCCAAAACCCCGTTTCCAATTTTCCAATTTTCAGTTCCAGTTTATTTCAACACTTCTTCAAGAAAGGAAGATTGGACCTTTCTGGAGGGCCATCGAATGCTATAGCTCCAAATGATTCCAGATGACCCAAGATTGATTAACAAAGCATGCTCTACCATTAGATTTAGAGGAAATTGCAATGCTACATTCACGTTTGCATTTGTAAAAAATTCACGAAGAGAAACACACAACACAAAAAAATGAGAAACTCTGCTGTGTCCAAGGCTTCAGAATTGGGAAAACAGATCAGCAATGAGAAACCACATTTGCCAGCCATGAAGAATTTATTTTACAAGTCCAAACCTAATGATATTTTTGAAATTCGAGCGACTGAATCGACACAGTAGGTAAAAAGCCCAATTGTTTGACTGAGAATGAAATTTTGCATTATTCAACATGTCAAACAGTCTGCTCATGCAGAATAAAACTACACCAAAAATGTATAAATAGCTGGTACATATTTTACAGTATGATCACATTAGATGATGTGTAAGCACGAGTGATGCATACCTTACAGCATGATCACATAATATGATTTGTAGGTACATTTCATGTGCTGCATTGTACCGGAAAGTTCTAAAACCTTCCACAATACTCTATAATATTCTTTTACATTCTACAAGGTTTCTGTGATTTTGGAATTCTTTTACAAGTCGGTTCCCTTCCAAATTATGGTCCAAACTGGCATTTTTGGACTCCTCAAGATGCCAGCTATCCAGATCAATTCGAAATTCCAGGCGCTCATGACATTCAGGAACTCATTTGCATAAAATCGGTACACATCTCGCATAGTCTTTGTCACTACAGAAAAATCCTACCTACTTCAAGAATCGAACCTGGTCCACTGGCCTATGGACTTAATGCGTTTACCACTACACAATTTCACCAGAAAGTATAAACACTACATTCCTTTATCACCATTGATACTATTTTAACTAACAACTTCATTTGGAAGAGCCTCAACAGCGCTGCGCCTTTCGGGCGCAGCTGCTGTACCCTAAGCCTAAGGAAAATTTTAAAGGAAAAATAAATGTCTACTCATTAGTCACAGAAATCCATGCTCAAAATTAAGAAATAACTCATATACAATAATTAGGCTGAAGGCCGGGAACCGACTTATAAAATTTAGCCGTGATTTTCTGTGATAGTATAACCGTGTTGTTTTGTATAGTCATTTATTTATTTATTGTACTATTTAGTACTTTGATATTATATGTGGTGTTAGTTAGCCCTATTAAAGTTAGCTATTTAACAGCTAGTATTCCAGTTGAATATTTACCGAATATCCCAAGGCTAATCTATTTTCATTTTAGTTCAGTTATTATTTAACACAAACAGTAGCAATCTTATTTTTAGCAATAACAAAAGTCATTGCTGGTTAAATTATGAAATTACAAAATAGAGACGCATAAAATTCCGTTTATGTCACAATCACCGCATAAGCTCTAGGCTAGCTTCCCCTAGCTAATCGTTCCTAAAATAAACAGACAAAAATATGATCCACTTTTTTTGGAACAAACTTGGTATGACAACACTCACAAGGAATGTTCTCCTGCACCGGAATCGCCATGTCGTCTCGGACTGGGCAAGTCTTCCTCGGTGCTAATATTGGTTTTATCTTCGATGCTTTTCACTTTCTTACCCAAGAGCCAAAACGTGAAGAATGTACCCGTTCCCTGAAAGTAGGTAAGGTTCATATCTACAGTATGGATGAAGATCCGCCAAAAGTTCAATCGTTTGTTGGGGATGTTCTGGTTAACCAAAACTATGAAAACTGTCATTTTTTCCAAAACTGAAGTCGAGCTTTTCGGCGCGAGGTATTTTTCAGTTTTCACTTCTGCTTCAGGTATATCATATTGTGAAATGAAATCCAAAAACTGCAATGCTATGTTGAATCAGTCTTTTGCATTCAGAATTGAATTTTTCAACCATAATCAAAATTCCACTAACTTTTTCTTCATTGATAATCGCTTTCAACCAGCAACTCAAATTTAATTTTTGATGTGAATGCGCGTGTGTTTCCACTTTCAAGTTTTATTCGATATCTCTGTGTTGGACTGCAGAGGTTTAAGATGAAGCTAATTTTAATATCAGATTCTAGCATCAAAAACTTGATCTGTTAATGTCTACGAAAATAATCTGACAAATGCAGCGCGTCTTACAATACAGTATATGTCCAAATACCTACTTTTACTTCGATTTCCCCACGTGGTTTTGTCACAAATCCGCCAATAACTTCGGTCAAGTAGGTGTTGGTACTTTCCGATATGTGAATGCAAGAACCTAGCGTATGAAACTGTGAGCAGAATTTCATCTATATAGTCTAATTTTATTCATCCCATTTTTTAAGATTTTCTGCTGAACCATTACGTCACAAAGAACAAGAAATATACTGGCATAACTTTTAGCAAGTTTATGATCAAAATGTTCTATAGTGGAGGTTTTATGTGAAAAACTTTGAATACATTACTAGTTTTTGTCATATTTTTACATTTAAAAAAACAGAATATAGTTACGAGAAGCGCGGAGTTACCTTTGCCAAATTCCAGCAGTTTACTGGCAATATTAACTGTATCACCGAACAAGCAATACTGCGGCGAAACGCTGCCGATGACACCACTGATGGCTGGTCCTGAAAAAATCGTGTTCATCAAAGAACTGTAAAATGCCGAAAAAAAATTTACAGGATGTCAACCAATTAAGGATTCATGGTCGAAATTGGTTGGATCAAAACTGTTTTGGATAAAAATCGGGATACGACTTCAGGGTCTGGCGTCAAAATACGAAGACAGGTAATATTGGCCTAAATAGCTGCAACTAAACCGAACCAGCACAGTGCTATTGTATACTGCTCACTCTAAGAACCATCTCAAAGGGAAGCCATGATGCTCAACTGATTTCAATGATCATCAGAGTGACCATTAATCACCCAAATGATCACTGGTCACTACTATGAATTTTTGACCATGATCAAAGTCGTAAAAGATTATCATGCAGCTCGTCTGACAAAGACACGCTTGAACTAAGTCATTTGTATCAATTGAAATGACATGTGGTCCCTCTAGGGTCAGACTGACACGACTGCGACGCTTTTCAATTGTGGTCGAAATGACCATCGAATCATAACCTGGTTATTGCTCGTGTTAGTTTCCATTCTGAATTTTGGGCACAGCAGCTCTGCAGGCATTGCTGCTGGATAGTACGGCATTACCTAGCTAAGTATAGCCCATGCATGTAATTCATTGGGAGGAAGTTCCATAAGAACCGCCGTAAATGGACGACCATAAGGCTAGCCACATGGTGACCCCTCTCAACGTTTGCCAATGACATGATTGGAATGGGCTAGTCAATAGGAGCTCTCATTTTTTTGCTCGAAAAAAAAACTGAAAAATGCCAATTTTTGGTAGAAAATGGTCATTTCTGAACAAAAAACGGTCAAAAAGATCAATTTTTCGCATAATAAATACATATCTTCATGGTTCTCAGACAAAAATTACTATTTTTTGAACCGTTTTTCTGAACAAAAAATCGAACTTTTTTCCTTCAGTAGCCCTCACCTAAAATTTTGGGCAATCCGCAGGCCTCGTAGCTCCATTACAAGTATGGTATAGACGATTATGAATTCGTGGAGAGTTTGTTAGTTCAGCGGCTATATTCAGCTGCGAAACCCAGTTAGTCAGCCCTTGAAAAATTGATCCATGAATCTAAACCAAAAAAATGCTAGTATATCAGACTTACATGTTATTGGGTACGGCATGCCCCAACTCAGAAGTTTTCAGTGGTACTCTTTAGAAGTTGAGATATGTTCCCTTGCATCAAATATTATTAGAAAAGTCGCTTTTCCATTAGTTCATTAATTCATAGTCGAATCAAGTCTGAATTCACAAGTGGACGAAACAATCTTCTTTAGGCAAGGATTCATTGGCATTTCCATGGTTACTACTTATGAATCATTTATGAATACTTCCGGATCTAGACTTTGATGCATGTTAAAATTTTCTTATACGGTGAACAACTGACTTTTCTAAAGGTTGGAGCAACCAGATTTTTTTACTTCTAAACACACGTCGACAAGCACCTCATCCAGATAGGGATTTGACCTCACCAAAATAGAGACTTTTCGAGATAACAAGAATTTTCCTTTTAAAATGCAACGAATTAGTCATCAATCGATAGGTCTTACTAAGAGCTATTCAAAAATATGTTTTAAAATAATGTAACTTCATTTTTGAGGGAATAATCGATGATTGGAATTCGTTTGAAATTTTTTTGACTACAGCCAAAATTTCTGTTTTTTGAATAAAGTTTACAAGTTGTTAGTTTAAGTGAGCCCTCCCTCAATTTTTGAGGAAAGTGTTGAACGGAAAACGTTCGGCGTTTTTTGCGATTTTTCATACTAAAATACTTTTCATACATACTTTTCATTTTCATACTTTTTTGAGATTTTTCATACTAAAACTAAAACGGCTCGACAAAATTATGAAAATTCCTGCTTTTTTGGGGAAAATCTTCCGAAAATTTTTTAAAACTTGAATAAATTAAAAACTACAAACTCACCGGTATGAATTCCCATACGAATTTTCATCCTTTCTTTGGGCAAATGCGGTATAATGTAGTTGGTCATGGTCAATTGAATATGCAAAGCCAGATTGGCCGCCACGGCGACGTGCATTTTTCCGCATGCGTCGGCGTTAGCTTTGACGCCGTGGCGCGTGGGCGGCAAGTCGTTTTCTTTACCAGTTTTCAAACCACTGGCCATCATGTAGACGTCGTTTATTGTTTGAACCTAGAAAAAACAATATGATATTTTGTGGAAATTGATTAGAAAATTATTCACTTTGAAATGCATGAATTACTGTAATCCAAAATTTTTTGGATCTAGATGAAAATGAAAATTTCCGAAAATTGATCAGAAAGTTATTCACTTTGAAATGCATGAATTACTGTAATCCTAATTTGTTTGAATCTGGATAAAAATGACAATTTCAGAAAATTGATCAGAAAGTTATTTACTCTAAAATGAGTTTATTTCTGTAATCCAAATTTTTCCTAACCTAGAAAAAGCATGTCATTTTTTTGATATTGATCAAAAAGCTGTTCTGCTTGAAATGCGTAAGTTAGTGTAATCCAAATTGTTCGAACTTGAAAAAACATGTCATTTTGCGGGAATTGATCAAAAAGTTATTCACTTTGAAATGCATGAATTACTGAGATCCTAATTTGTTTGAATCTGGATAAAAATGACAATTTCGGAAAACTGATCAGAAAGTTATTTCGTTTGAAATGCGCTAATTACTGTAATAAAAAATTTTTCTAAAGAAACATGTAATTTTTTATTGATCAATAAGCTATTCAGCTTGAAATGCGTAAGCTACTGTAATCCAAATTTGGTTGAATCTGGACAAAAAAATAACAATTTTCGAAAATTGATCAAAAAGTTATTCAGTTTGAAATATGCAAGCTACTGTAATCCTAGTTTGTTTGAACCTAGTAAGAAAGATGTATTTTTTGCGCGAATTGATTAAAATGTTATTCATCTTGAAACGCGTGAGTTTCTGTAATCCTAACTTGTTCGAACTTGGAAAAAACATGTCATTTTGCGATATAATTGATTAGAAAGTTATTCAGTTTGAAGTGCATAGATTACTGTAATTTAAATTTGTTTGAATCTTGATAAAATGATGACAAATTTCCGAAAATTTATCAGGAAGTTATTCATTTAGAAATGTGTGAATTGCCTTAATATAAATTTGTTTGAACATAGGAAGAATTTGCTGGAATTGATCAGAAAGTTCTTCAGTTTGAAATGCCCGAGTTACAGTAATCAAAATTTGTTTTAACTCGGAAAAAAAGTCTTTTGAGGGAATTGATCATAGAGTTTGAAATCCGTGAGCATACTGTAATCCAGATTTCTCATTTTATGGAAATCGTACTTCCTGTTAACCTTTTTGTCGCGTATTGTAGTAGTATACTATATTCCATTTGTTTTGAAACGACTCATGTAACGATTCCATGGAAGTAAGTTCAACACATAAAAACTAGTAAGCTTGTTACTGTAATCAACAAAAAAAATTTTTCGTCGCTGAACGGCAAACAGAATAGCTGAAGAACTTGGTTGAATGATCAAAATTCCTCGAGTGGCATTCTGGTATCGAAGTAGTTCTGTTTAAATCGGCAGTGAATAAGCATGGTGTTTTTTCGATAATTTTGCTCGAAAATTGTGTATCGATTTGAACTTACTTTTTTGGTTTTTGCTGCGCTTATAATTCCAAATTAAATGGGCCCTACTCTATTCATTTTGAAATGATCGATGCAACGGTCAGAATTTCGACAAACACAGTCTTACTATAGATCAGGAAATCAATTTTGATAATCTTGAAATGGTCGAAAAGAGTGATCATTAAGGGTAGTCTGTATCGTGAAGGAAAAATTTATTGAATAGCAACAATGAATCTTCCATAATTTTGAATAAAAGTTTAGCTGCGACCACGCTGCATCGGTCCTTTCGAAATGAGAAAGGTATAGTATAGTTTTAGATTTTTTTACATAAAACTTCAGGCAGTAGAGCTACAGTATTCTCTAGCTTTGCTCTTCAGGTGGGCTATACACGCTAGCATCATGTAATCCTTGAATCGTGTCACTTTGCGAGTGTTGATCAGAAAGTTAGCATTAGCTTAATCCTTACTTAAACGTAACAAGGCCTCACAACCCTGTACTTGTAGTCATTTTTTCTAAACATCAACTTGCCAAAATTCGTTGGGGTCAAAAATCTGTTAACACTAGCCCAACAACCATCCTACTTTGAACACATTATAATCGTCGATTATTTCGTCCAGCGTATAGTAGATATCGTTCAATAGACTGCACAATTGCAAGGGCGAACTTTTGGCCGCGATTGAGTCGAAATCGGCCACGTCCGAGAACAGAATGGTCACGGAATCGTAAGCTTCCGGATCGACCGAACAACCGGATTTGAGACGATCAGCTACGGGTCTGAAGTTGAAACGTGCGAGAAATGACTGGTGGAATCAAAAGGTTAAAAAAAGGTTTGACAGCTTATGGAATAACTCAGCTAGAAAAAGGGGTAGCAAATTTTTCATTCCATTTTTGGATAGATCACTGGGGGACATCAAGGGTGATCCGAGCTGGACCGGGCTTCGGACCTTGAAGAAATATTATCCGGTCGGTCCGGTCTATTCCCGAATGAGCGATGCTTAATTGAGCGAATTCCTAGGTGGGAATTCCCAATTGAACGATCCTCAAGTGAGCGATCCTCAAGTGAGCGATTCTCAATTGGGCGAATTTCTGAATGAGCGAATTCCCAAATGAGCGATTCCCAATTGAACGATTCGAAACGAGAGATGGAGAATGTAACATCACTTTCTTCATATTTTCCTCCTTTACCTTATGTTTTTCTTTGTATATATTTCTTTTTTCTTTCGTCTTCTGGGTATATTGTTCGTGTTTTTTTGTATATGTTTTAACGTGTTCATTTTTTGTCTCATCTTTCTTTCATTTTCGTTTTTTTTGTCATCCACTTTTTTCTTTTTTATTCATAAAACTTTTTTTTTCATTCTTGCTAATGAAACGGCAAATTACAAGTTTTCGTTTTTAATAAGCATAGTCTCCGTAAAATTCTTAAACAATTCGGCACGCTCTATTTCCCATACAATTTTATCCTTTGTGATTTTCTCTTCGTTACTTTTCATCTTAGTTTTTTGCTTTTAATCTGTCCTGGTTCTTTTTTTTGTTCTTTCTTCATATTTTGTTTTTCTTCCTTGCTGCTTTCTCTATCTTGCTTTTTTTCTTGTCACTTTTTTCGTCCTTTTTCTTTTTCTAATGCTTTTCAACCCATTTTCACTTATTGTAAATGTCTTCATTTTTGTCGACGTTTCCTTTCTCTTGATGTTTTCTTTTTTCGAGTATTCTTTTGTTTGTTATGAAGATTTTTACGCTTACAACGATGAAAGACTGAAGCACAAGAATTATACGGAAGACTACGATTATTCAAAATGACAACTTGTAATGTATTGTATCATGAGCAAAAAAACTAAAAATTAGATAACAAGAAGGAAGAAAATGAAAGAAAGCATAGACAAAAGATGAAAACGTAGGAACGTACATAAACGAAAACATAAGCAATACACACATAAAATGGAAGAAAAAATCAATACTTACAAAGAAAAATATGGGCTAAAGAAGGAAAATATGAAGAAAGTGTTATTACGTTCAAATTCGGAATTTGCTCAATTAGGAATGGCTCCCATGAGAATACCCCGTCTGTTCAGGCGAGAGTGTTCAGGCCCTTGAGAACCCGAAATTGTAAGCAACCAAATACCTTTGCAAGTGAACTTCCGAGAAACGTTTTCTTATCAAATTTTTTGGATTAGTTCATCAGAAAATTGATATAATGGTCATATGCAATTCGAATGGTTGAAGAGGACCACCTCAACTCGATTGAACCTAGTACACAAGTGTTAGGACCCACAATTCCCGATTACCCCAAATCCGACTCTGAATCTAAAAAATTGGGCAGAAATATGCCTTTTTTGTGATATTTTTGGTTTTTTCGACTTCTTAAGGTGCTTTTTGCATTATCAGGATTTTGGAAAAATTGGATACCAAGATCCCTAATCCCCTCCCGCAATTTTGGCATTACTATAGTGTGAGAAAGCGACTTAGGGGGGCAGGACCGGCCTTAGGGGACGACTCGCCCAGGCCTTGGGTCTGCACGGTCACGGGACATGGCATCAAATAAGAGAGCGATTTGGCTCGATCCGGGCCAATAGGCTCCACTCCTGCGGCCCCCTTATCTCAATGAGACCTATTTTTCGATGCCCAATTTTACTTTCGGGACGGGGGTCTAGATTATTATTCTCAAACATACTTCGGTAAAAACTTGTATAAAAGAATGTCAGCTTTCTTGGTTTCTTCGGTCAACTGCCTGGTACGATCGGCTATAGTCGTTTCTAAACTGCTGGAATATTTGTCCATCATTTTCAAAGCGTGATCCAGCAAACTGCCTTCTCTGAAATATTGAAAATTAAAATTAACGGGTACCGAAATTTCTTTTTTTTTGTTGTTCAAATTCCTCACTTGCCACGTCCGATCTGTTTGACCGCTCTTTTCACGTGACCGATGATCGGCCTGGCTTTGGGATCTTCGGCCCAACAATCTTTCATCAAGGTGACCATGCCGGGATCCAAGTCGGCTGCGTTGATATTGGGCAGTTCGGGCCGGAAGGGCGGCGCCAAACCGGCTCTGACCAGGTTTATGATTTCTACGCAAAAAACGTAAATAGATTTTTTTTGCGGAGTACGTGAAAATCAGACGTCCAAAAAAATTTCATGACCCATATTCTATTTGAAAATGTGAATTTTGAAATATGTGATCAAAACGTTTCGAGATCTTACTTCGGCGGAGTGTGGGATTTTGGGCGTGGACCTCACCCGGCGACTTTTCAAGGCGAGTATGAACTTTTTCTCCCAAAATGCAAAAACTTGGGTATCAATCAAAAGATCTTGTTCAGATCTGTTAAAAAATCTAATTCAAAATAGTGTACTTTTAGTTTTGATCGAATTAAGGATGTAAAAATTTGACAACAAATTTGGTTGATTTTCTCTTCCACATTTCGTTGCTGCTTTGCATAAATACGGTCTAAAATTTTAAGATAGCCTATACTCGATCTCAACAATGACAAAAGATTAAAGGATTCTGAAACATGCATTGAATAGATAATTGTGAGCACTATCAGAAGAAGTGTTTATTCCTGATACTCTATGGGATACACAATACTGAACTTTGATAAAGTTGAAGAGTTCAGAAATTGAAAATCATGCGAGATATCAAATTGTCCTCCAGTGTGAAACTTTTTTTTTGTCAGCTATCTTTTATTTGTCTATATATGTTGTAGTTCGCGAAATCTGATATATAGGAAAGATTTCGATTTTTCACACACTTATGCAAATATTAGTGTGGAGAAAGTATATGAGAAAAATGATCAGTGTAACATTTGCCTGGCTGCTCTGAGCTATCAAATGAACTATAACAAGCATGATTCCAGAATTTATTCTTGGAGACCCTCAATCCTCTGTAATCATGAATAATACAATGAAAGATGCATTTGCTGGATATTGTCAGGATCTAGAAATCAATCACTCCCTATTCTCGCAAATGTATATCATGTCGTTTTTAATCCACACAAGTATTCAAATTTTGCTATCAAGTATATAAATATTTATGAATAGATTCTGGTTTTTGCAGTGCTCGTGAAAGGTGGTTTCGTCTTTTCTCCTTTAAAAAATTTACATACCTACTTTCACCATTATTTTCTAGTCATATAGCGTCACTGCGCTGGGTCGCTTATTACTGGAAAAATATATGTTTTTATCCAATTATTTTGTTATGAAAAATGATGAAACGAACCAGCAACAATGTGGATCAAGATTCGACAGCTGCAAAGAAAAAAAATTCCATGATCAAGTCGAAAATTCATCATCAAACGACAACAACGAAAAATTGGCGATCAAACAAAAGGTTGATATATTGGAAAAACGAGTTGAAATGGTCGAACGCAAAGCCTGTTGCCTGGCTTTTTAATTTTCCAATGGACCTTTATGCGATAAATCCGAAGTCGACGTTCGAGAAAAAATTTCGGCAACTACGGAAACTTATAATCCAAAAAATGGATGTGGCCGAAACCGAAATGGACAACATCAAAATGGACTGGATCAAGGCGTTCAAGAACAAATCGGGTGAGAACTGTCAAGTAAAGATCATCTTCTCAAATCTTGAACAAGAATGTTTGCATCTCATGCCAAAAAATTAGCAACTTTCAATAAAGACAGGAAACCACCAACTATCTTTGCGGACGATTCAACCTGCCAACAATGAGACGAAAAACGAGAAAAATTTAATAAGAAGAAAGGGCAAATTTCATCATAAATGTTGTTAATGTTTTTTGATTATTCGATTTAATTTTTCGTTTTTTCTTTAATCAGTGTTTAGTAGTAATTATCATTTTTCATATTTCATAACAATATCATTCACTATTTACTGTACTTGTTAATATTTACTCGTTTTTTTTGAACTGCCAATAAATTGTATTCGATTGGCCAAATAAAAAATTGGTAATTTAGTATAATCTTTAGGTGATGCCTTACTCTGTGCCCTTCGGGGTTGAGAAATTTATTTCACTTTGCGCCTCAAGCTTTGGCTTGCAGGTTTTCACATTCTATTGTGTATTATTTCATTTTTTCTAACAAAAATTTCTATTACGTCTATGTAAAATACCTTTTCACAAGCAAATTTGATTAGAAAATGACCCAGCGCATGATGCATCTCTTTCTCAAATGTCGTATAACTTATCTTTCTTATCGTTAAACTGTAAATCTATAATACCTGAGACAAAACGCAAAAGTATTTTTGCATATGCAAAGAATAATCATGGGGATATCATTTTTTTTACAAGAAACACACACAGTCAAAGGAATTGAGAACCGAATTAGACTTGAGTGGGGATGTGGCACAAATACACTCTTTTTCTCACATGGAAGAAGCAATTCAAAAGGCGTTGCCATACTCCTAAATAATCTCTGCTCACATGAGACCATATCCACGAAAAAAGATACTGAAGGCAGGTATATATTTCTTGAAGTAAAAATATCAGACCACAAATTTATATTAGTAAATGTCTATGCCCCAGTCCAGGAAAAAGAACAATTATCTTTTTTTGATGATCTCTTCCATCAATTGAAAAATTTCAACAAAAGTGAACTACCTATCATTATGGGTGGAGATTTCAATCTAACCATAGACAAAGAACTGGACAAAGTTGGAGGAAACAGTAAAAATTACAAAAAGAAATCAGCAACTAAATTTCTTGAACATTTATCTGCTTTAGATCTAGGTGACACGTTCAGAAGAGGAACCCCAACAACAAGAAAATACACATGGTACCAACCTAAGTCAAATGTTAAATGCAGACTTGATTATTTTTTCGCCTCTGAGGAAATTATGGGTCAGGTCAGCAAATGTGACATAGTTGGCAGCCTCCCTTGAGACCACAAAGCTATAACTCTAAGACTAACTGGAAGCCTCTTCAAAAGGAGAGGTCCTGGTTTTTGGCATTTTAACAATTCATTAATTGCCGACACAAAATACAATAAACTACTCTCAGTTATGGTTCACAAAGCAATAGAAGAGAGCAAGGACATGGGCTCAGATCCATCAAAAACATGGGAGTATATAAAATACATTATAAAAAAGGATACAATTACTTACTGTAAAAAAATAGCGAAATCAACCAAAAACAGAGAAAAAGATCTCAGAATAGAACTACAAGAGTTGCAACAAAAAATCGATGAATTTGAAACTGATGAAGATAGATTAAAATATAACTTAATTCTAACAGAACTAAACATAATCATGGATAAAAAAATAGCTTTCTTAATGGAAAAAACAGAACTCAAATGGAATACCATGGGAGAAAAACCAAATAAATATTTTCTAAATATGGAAAAAAGAAACTATAATAGGAAATGTATAACAAGTCTTCAAAATGGAGATGGTAACAAAATTACTGATCCATCAAAAATATTAGACAAGATCTTTCAATTCTATAGTGAACAGAAAATAGATAAAACGAAATTTCAAGAAAATTTCTTTCAGAAAATAGCAGAAACAGAATACACAAAAATAACTGATGAAAATAACAAATGCTTAGAACAGAATATTTCTCAATCTGAATACACAACTGTACTGAAAAATATGAAAAATGGGAAATCTCCAGGTGATGACGGACTTATGGTAGAATTTTACAAAAACTATTGGGGCATAATAAAATACCCGCTAATTAACTGCCTAAATTACAACCTAGAGAAAGGTATTATGTCAGACTCTCAGCGCAGGAGCATTATTACATTACTACCCAAATCAGGAAAAGATATATCAGAACTGCAAAACTGGAGACCGATTTCACTATTAAATGTAGATTATAAACTAATAGCTAAAGTACTAGCCACAAGACTAAAGAGTCAGCTCAACTTAATCATACATGAGGATCAGAAAGGTTTCATGCCAAATAGGTACATTGGTGAAAACATAAGGTATCTTTTGGACATTATAGAACACTATAAAAAATCAACCAAGTCTGGATACATCGCCTCATTGGATATCGAAAAGGCTTTTGACTCACTTGATAGGAAATTCATGATCAGAACGTTAAAACACTTCAACTTTGGAGACAAATTCTGTAAGTGGATAGATACATTATATAATGGAGCAGAAGCAGTAGTTATGAACTCAGGCTTCACAACCAAAATGTTTAAACTGTTGCGGGGTGTCCGGCAAGGATGTCCCATTTCTCCTTATATATTTATCTGTGCCATGGAATGTATGGCTATTAATTTATGGACATCAGAAGCCTACAGAGGACTACAGATAGAAGACGAGACTCATAAAGTATCCATGTATGCTAATGATACAACTTTACTGGTACGGGATGAGTCAGATCTAAAAAATGCACTGAAAATAATAGAAGAATACTCCAAAGCATCTGGTTTGTGTGTCAACCTGAAAAAAACACAAATCCTAGGTTTGGGAGAAAACTGCTCAAAAACAAATAGACTAGGTTCATGCAATATAACAGATAGCATAAAAATTTTGGGAATCCACTTCTCATATGACAAGGATCTCATGAACACAAAAAATTTTACGGAAAAAATCAAAAAATGTCAGAAAGAATGTAACATATGGAAGACCAGGGGGCTAACATTTTACGGAAAAGTTACAGTATGGAATTACTTAATAATGTCAAAATTGAATTATAGTTTTATAAATCTAGCAGTGGACAAGAGCGTAATTAAACAGATCAGAAGTATGCAACGAAAGTTTGTGTGGAATGGCTCAACACCTGAAATAAAATCTGTAGTCTTGGCTCAAAGTCATGAAAAAGGGGGGTATAAAATTGAATGATATTCAGACAGTTATAATATCACTGAAGGCTAAATGGGTTGAACGACTATTAAATTCTGCTGGTAAATGGAATAAGGTTGGAACCTCCTATCTTGACAAAATTGGTGGTCTTTCAGAAATAATACAATCCAATTTTTGTACGGACAAATTAAATGTTACTCATTCAACTTTCTACAAAGAAATCCTAGAAACAATACAAAATATTCCAAGAAGCAATGTATATGAGGTAGTTCCGCCACTTGAAGTCACCACACAAAGGATAAACAACAACAGATACGTCCTGGTAAATAAAAAATCAGTTTTCTTCCGTGCTCCTCATGAAACAAAGTTCAACTATTTATATTATTGGTTAGACGACACATGGTCTACCAGATCCTATGCAGCACTTAAGGAAGACGGGTGTCAAATAACTTGGTTTGACTATGCAAAAATATTGTATGCGATACCAAAAACATGGAAAATACTAATAAAAAATTATGGAAGACCTCGGAATGAGAGTGTGTTCACTGCACAAATATGGGCTACCAAGGAACTGAATAGCATAAAAAAACATATACTAAATGCGAGACAATGCATCCCAAAAGGAGAAATAATATGGAAAGACCGACTTAAGGTCTCGTGCGAAAGATATGAAGAATCATGGAAAACACTACATGACTTAAAAATTGGGAACAAATACAAACAGTTTCAATACAAAATATTACATAATATACTAGTCACCCCGTACCTACTTGCCAAATACAAAATATGCCGATCAGAACTATGTAGACATTGTGACGTGAAAGATGACATCTCACACACGCTGTATGAGTGTCCTATTGTCAGAATTCTTTTGAGCGATTTAGAAATGAGAATTCGAAACCTAATTTCAGTTAGAACCTAATTTCAGAATAAACCAGCAGGATTATATTTTAGGTATAACGAGTAAAGACAGACTAATGAAAAATACCCTTAACATTTTAATAGTCTTTACTAAATACCATATATACAAAACAAGAAGAATAGATAGAAATCTGACATACAAATTTTTTGAAAACGATCTAAACTGTTTCTTAAACACGATAGGATCTCATCACTTTACAGAAAAGCAACTATTAAAAAACATGATTAATACATTAAAAAATTAAACTTTATAGAAGTTTCTTTGCATTATTACTACTCTAATGAGTTGTAAATGGCCAGAGCGCTGTGCCTCAGAAGGTAAGTAGTAATCTAATTTGTTTTGTTTTTTTGCTTGTGTTAGTCTGTGATAAAATTGTATACGTTGTATTTATATTGCGATTAATAAAAAACTGTTGGGAAAAAAAATTTTTGCTATCAAGTTCAATATATTGATAGTATGGACAATACGGAAAAATTAATCAGCTTATTACTGTAACTGATGTGAAATTTTTCCCTCTCATGAACAACAAGCAGAACAGCGGAAGTTTCTTACAATAACCTGACTGAAATTTGTACTGTTTGGTCTACAACTTAATTTAATAATTGATTATGGTACATCTAGGTTTGTGTTGAAAATATCGAACTTCAAGCTTGTTTTAAGTATCACCTATCCAAATGCAATGTATTTATTTCAGAAGAATAAGCCTGATCGAAAAGTGGGATGCAATGTTATAACATAGGGATATACTATAAGATAGCAACACTAGGTGGGCGTGTAGAGCCAGAGCATGTGTGGCCATGAAGTTTTCCTCAGCCATGGGATCTGTGAGATGGTCTTAAAGTTTGGGATGAAATGGTTAAGCATATGCAAGAGTTTTCCTTAATCAATTATGAATCTTGAGACCGGAAAACAGCTGCGAGTCTACTGCGGAATTTTTAAGGGTAGGGTAAGAATTGTTCTCAAATATGGTATTCTCACTTAAAGTCTGGGTGCAGTGTTTAAGCATATGTAATAATTGTCCTCGACTATAGGTCTGTGGGACGCGTAGAAGTCCGGGGTGCAGTGGTTCAGGAAAAGGCAAGAATTATCTTCATTTATGGAGTTCCCGCCGGAAGTCATAGGTGCAATAAATGAGGGTAGGATAGAAGTTGTTCTCAGCTATAGTAATTATGAAACGGGATGGCAGGGTGTGATGGAATAGTTGGATAGGCATTGCTGTCTTAATTTTTGGGTCTGTGGGACATCAGAAAGGCGGAGTTTGACTTGTAATAGTTAAGCAAAAACAAAAAAGATTGGCCAAAAGTAAAGGATAGAAGAAGATTGCTGTGAAATGCAGTCCATACTCCTTCATTCAACTCCAAAACATGCTTTTCGTGTTGCACTCTTGATCTATGGTCAAATCAAGATTTATGAATTTAATATTTTTAGCTGATCTTTAAGAAAAATTTTACTGTCAGAATTGTATTTTGTGAACAATTCAATCTAAATTAAGTTTTCTGAGCCTGAATCGATGAGTATCTTCAATATCATTAGTACGAATTTATCAAACTTGAACTTTTAGTCTCGGGAGTTTTCTCAGAATCTCACTGGAGCTGTGAATTTTAGAAAACAACGACAAGGCCAGCAAAAACGTGCAAAAAACCTACTTATTACCTTGCGGAGTTTTATGAAAAGCGCCGAAGGGTATATCGCGAGCTATAATTTCTTGGACGATTATGGCGAAAGAATAAATGTCACCAGGTTGAGTGCCGCCAGGAGGTCGATTTTCCATCCTCAAAAGTTCAGGAGCCGTCCAAAGTAGACCTAAAGCGTGGCCGAAAATGAAATTATTCTTTTTGAACGAAATTCATCGACTTTACTTCCGATTGAACAATCGGGCGATACTCTGACTCCGGGCAGACCGAAATCCGTAATTTTCAAAACCCATCGATTGTTGATGACGCAATTTGTGGATTTCAAACTTCCGTGGGAAATCAGTTGGGAATTGTGAATGAATTCTAAACCCTAGAGTGAAGTTTAAAACTATAGAATAGAGTAGATGATATATAATAGAAAATCATAGAATATAAAATAGAGAATATAGAATATAAAATATAAGATGTAGAATATAGGATGCAGAATATAGAATGAAAAATACACAATACGGAATACAAAAGACATAATATAATCTGGAATATAGAGTACAGAATATGGAATATAGAACACAGAATAAAGAACAGGGAATGTAGACTAGAGAAGTAAGAGAAAAGAAAATAGAATAGCGAATATACAATAGAAAATGTTGGATTGACAATATAGAATAGAGAATACAGAATGTGGAATAGAGAATATAGAAAAGAGAATAGAGAATACAGGCTGCAGAATATTGAATAGAGAATACTGAATAGAGCATACCAATCAGAGATCCGACCGGTTGGGGATCAACCCATTATTTTGTGAAAAAAGTCGAAAAAAACGCAAAAAGGATTTTTTTCTCAATTTTCCCGAGAAGGGGGTTTGCGGGATAGCGGGATTTGGGTGGGGGTTTCCGGATGTTGAGGGTCCCTCCCCCCGATCCCTTCTAACTACGAGTATGGAATAGAAAATATGGAATAGAGAATGGGGAATAGGGGATATACAATACAGAATTTAAAGAATAAGGAATAGAGCGTAGACAATTAAGAATAGAGAGCGTAGACAATTAAGAATAGAGAGCGTAGACAATTAAGAATAGAGAGCATAGAATATAGAATATAGAATAGAAAATCATACAAGAGAATATGGAATGGAAAATTTGAACAAGAGAATATAGAACAGAAAATTCAGACAAGAGAACATAGAATACAGAATATATAATAGAAAATATAGGATACAGAATATGCAATACAAAATAAATGAAACAGAATAGAATATAGTGTATGGAATACAGAATACAGAATACGAGAATAACAGAACAAAATATAGAATGGAATACAAAATAGAGAATATGGAATACAAGAATATAGTGTATGGAATACAGGATACAAGAATAATAGAACAAAATACAAGAATAGCAAAACAAAATACAGAAATGAATACAGTATAGCATACAGAATACAGAATGGTATTCAAAGTATAGAATACATAATGCAGAATACAGAATATAGAATACATAATACAGAATACAGGGTATAGAATGCGGAATAATGAACACAGAATATGGAATAGCAGTGCAGAGAATACAGAAGATGGAGGGTGTTAAGAAATACAGGAAATAGACTACAGGATATACAGAATTTCCACATTCCTCTTACGCTGGTCAAATCTCTGATAAGAGAATATTTGAAAAACCAGTCGATCTTGATAGCCGTGTTCAGCAAAGTATCCTGAATAAAAATATTGATCTATTGAATCTTTTTGTTATCGAAAATTTCATTAAGCACACTAATATTTTGCACAAATCTGTCACAGGACTACTTTAGTCTCGCTGTGGCCTGTTGTTTAGAAATCGTATTTTTCTCTTTTTCGATGTAGGACTTCGTACTATTGCCCAAAATCAAAAGTAACAACTTCAGATATTTCAAGTTGTAAAATGATAAAGTACTCCAAAAGTTTGAAAACACTTGAGTGAGAAGCAAAGTTATAGGAATGTAACTCAATTCACTGATTTGTATGGTAAAAACTAATTTAAGGCTGGGGCTGGGCCTACAGTACCTGAGCCAATCAAGCTAGACTGTTCTGCCTCTGACCATCAGACACCTTAATTTTTCCACTTTATCCTTATGAGATTCTAATCTATACGTACAGTATATCATGAGCTATACTCATTCAAAGTAAATCTTTGCTTTTTTACTTCATCCTAAAAACTGCAATTCAAGTTTACTGTAAAGTAGACGTACCAAACAATGAACGTCTGATCTCTCGACTTACAGTCTTCGATTTTGATAATAAAAAGCAAAAGTATTGTTTCTTCAAAAGATTTACAGTTATCTGAAATTTTCTGTGCTGCTGTAATTAAAGCATCAGCAGAATATGAAAATTTTTAAAAATTAAGGCCTATGTTTCATTGCTAAATGTCTCATCGACCTTTTTTTAGTCAGAAAGTATACTCTTCTATTATATTCTGTTTTTAAATAAGTTGATTTTTCCAAAACTTCTTAAAAAATCCATAAAAAAAATCATAAAAATGGGTGGTTTCACCTCAATCTCAAGCACAACATTCACAAGATCAGAATCCTCAAATCAGCGACTTTATCTGCGTGTAACTTTTTTTGTGCCACACAGTATTCTACGCTTGAGAGTTAAGGGGCATAAAATTTCATCCTTACCTTTTTTTACAGCAAACTATTACTTCTGCGAAGTATCCATCTTACTTGAAGACTTCCTTTGCTACAGTATCGCCATGCCGATGTCGGAGTAGAACCTTCCAATACCAATCCAACAAAAGTGTTTACATTTTCGTGGACCATTTCTCGTAGCTTTATGGTATAAAGTAATTGGATTTAATTTTCCAGAATAAAAATTGCCCCAAAGTATAAATTCTGAAAATCTTTGTGTCATAGTGCATTCGATCAAAAAATCTGACTAATGTTACAGCGACTATTTCTTCAAAATATACATTTCCCACGCTGAAATTAGCATAAAATATACTTAACTCTAGCAGTAAGTCGTGTGCTTTACGATAGAGATCTGAGGTTCAAATTAGCTGTTGGAAATTTGTCTTGTCCTGAATAATTTTCAGCCAGATTTTAAGATACTCCCAAAAAATTGAGGTGCGAAACAAGCTGTTCCAAAACATTCTCGAGAAACGTTGCTGACGTATTGCATAAGTATAATTGCATTTTGGAAGCACCATTCTTTCAAATGAAATTCGTTCAATGGCAAGTTCCTAATTGCAACCGCAACACCAGATCCTGATATCGCGTTTGTACCTATTGTCTGTTTTTCTTGAAATGCTTCCTAATAATGAAAGTGGAAAGCAAGTAGTATTTCAAATTTTCACGATTTTCTGATAAACAACACATCGTATAAGACTGGAAATTTGTGAGCATACTGACCTCACTTTTAACAATTTTTCGAGTGAAAACTTTCACGATAAGAGCTCTATGTAGACGACTTTGACGACTGCACTGACTTGTGTCACATTTCTATTTGGAAGCATTTTATAAAAAACAGACTGTAATTAGCGTATTCAAAATAACTCTACACCTTGAAAAGCCGTACCCTTCTTTTTCCACAGTTTTGGCCATGAACTCGAAATTTTCTCGAGTAGGGTTTTTTGCTGTGATTTTATTCCACATATATTTTTCATGAAATCTTCAGAAAGGGGAATTTTCAAGAAAATTCGTTGTCTTGTGATTACGTCGTAGCAGTGAGAATGAGTTTCATTTTTAAAAAATGATATGGCCAACGGGTATGTGAGCGATTCCCAATGGAGTGATTCCTATGTGAGGGATTCCCAAGTGAGCAAATTCTCAAGTGAGCGAATTCCCAGTTGGGCGAATTCCCAATTGGGCGATTCCAAACGAGTGATCGAGAATGTAATGAAGCTTTCTTCATGTTTTCCTTCTTCACCTTATATTTTTCTTTGTGTGAATTTTTTCTTCGTTTTTTGTATGTATTTTTAATATTTTCGTTTACGTATGTTTTTAGACTTTCATCTTCTGTCTCTGCTTTCCTTCATTTTCGTTTTCTTCTCACCTACTTTTCCTTTTTTGCTCGTGAAACAACAAATTAGAAGTTGTCATCTTCAATAAGCATAGTCTTCCGTATAATGCTTATACAATTCAGCTGTTTCCTGCATAATTTTATCCTTTGTGATTTTTTCTTTATTACTTTCCATACTAATTTCTTGCTTTTAACCTTCTTTTTTTGTTCTTTTTTCACATATTTTTCTTTCTTTGTTGCTGCTTTCTCTATGTTGCTTTTTCTTTCTTGTCACTTTTTTCTTCTAATATTTTCCCACCTATTTCCACTTATTTTAAGTGTCTTTATTTTTGTTGGCGTTTCCTTTCTCTTGATAATTTGTTTTTTCCAGCATTCTTTTGTTTACGTTTTTTATGAAGATTTTCACACTTACAACGATGAAAGACTCAAGCGTGTCGAACTGTATACAAGAATTGTACAGGAGACTACGGCTATTTGAAATGACAACTCGTAATGTGTTGTTTCATGAGCAAAAAAGAAAAAAGTAGACGACAAGTAAAACGAAAATGAAAGAAAGCATAGACAAAAGATAAAACGTTAAAACATACATAAACCAAAACGTTAACAATAAACCCAGAAAACGAAAGAAAAAACAAATACATACAAATAAAAATATAAGATAAAGAAGGAAAATATGGAGAAAGTGATCGCCAGTTTGGAATCGCTCATTCGCGATCACAGTTTGGAATCGGGAATTCGCTCAATCGGGAATTCGTTCAATTGGGAATCGCTCACTTCGGAATTGCTCAGTTGGGAATAGACCCGATTTAGAACCTTTTTGGATTTTTGAGCTTTTGAACTTCATAAAGGAGGATTATGTATTTAATAGTGTGTTGGAGATAAATCCCTCTTCTATGGACATTATTGTAATGCTCACAATTATCTGTCTAATGCATATCTCAACATCTTTCAAACTTTCGTCTTTGCTGTCATCCGTTTTATGCAAACTTGTCACCGTTATGCAAATTTCAGTGTAAATAAGATTTTTTGACAAAAAAGATTAGTGTAACACGTTTCGCATACTTATAGACAATACAATGCACTATAAAATGTGGACATGTGGCATTTCCATGAAACAGATTTCGAGCAGGTTGAGTGAATGTACAACAATTACTACAGGGTGAGCCAAAAAACGGCGGCCGGTGCTGACTTTCATAGCTTTCGAACGGATGAAGCTTTCATAATATGAATTGCTGCACTAGAATGCCCAGTTAGTCTTCGTTGCAAGGGCTAAATTTTATGCTCCTAGCATTTATGGTTACTGTTCAAAGAAAAATTTAGTAAAAGTGGTCATTGTTCAAAAAGTAAAACTTGTGAAACCAAAATAAAAGTTATCCTATGGTGGAAAAAATTTTTAAAATCTGTTTACACATAATAATAGTTTAAAAATCGCCCAGATTCGTAAGTTACACGTAATTTGAAGTCAGCAACTTCTTGTTTCGATATGAGAAAAATTTCACTAAAAATCAAGAGCTTTTGTTATGAAATTGAAAAAAAGCAAAATTAAAGCAAAATCAATTCGGTCATTGACCAGATCGAAAAACGATTAAAATTATTGGTGAATCAGAGAGTAGGACACACTAAAACGACTCTCTTGTAGCTTCCAGCTAATATATGGTTCTTATGATTCGATCTATTGTACTTTTCTGCTGTTAAACATGTTGATTTTGTCAATTTTTTAAATATTTATTTGAAAAAAAATCGGCGTTTAGTATTTTTGATTGTAGTCAGTCAATATTCAATAAATCTGACTGAAACTTTGCAGTTTTTATGCCAGATGTTTTATCTATCGACGACAAGAAACCGTATTAAAAAAGCTTCACTCGTTTGAAATCTATAGAAGTCAGTATAGGTCGTCTTTTTTTGGCTCACCCTGTATATGATTACTCACCAATTTCAATTGCATGTGATCTTGTTTCGAACTCAAGACAATGCTAGACGTAAGTTTTTTCAACCAGACCACTTGATCGCGGACGCAAGCGCATCTTTCATCGCCTTTCAGTACGATGTCGGCCACGTCTTCGGAAATGTCCGTGCGAACCGTGCTGGCCGATCCTTCGTGTTGCTATTATGAACAAAAAAGTAAGATTATGTTTTGAAAAGTAGATATTAATCACATATTCCATGTGGTTCATGGCTAGAAGTGTGCGATTTTTAAAAAAATTTGCATAAAAATTATGTAAAATTTCCATACAAGATGTACTGAAATAATTTTATGGACTTCTAATATATCGATTCAGTTCTAAAACATACCTTAGCGAAAAGATCGACCAATTTAGTCACCTCGTTAGGCCTGATTTTCCACAACATGAGCTGCATCTCGTTGTTCAAGATTCTTCGCCTGAAACAAATTGTATCCCGATTCACTATTAAATTACTAGAATTAATAAATTACTAAAAAAATACTTTAAAAAATCCCTGGGTTCAATAGTTCTTAAATCTGAATTTTGTATGCATCAGCTTATAGACAACTAAATCAATCCACGTGTTCATTTGTAAATTAGTCTCATTTTTTCATTGCAGTATTTCTGTATTCATTGAATTGAGACATAGTCAAAAATCCAAAATCTAGTTCATCAGTAATTGTGTGGTCTTTTCACTATTAGTCGGAAAAGATGGTTGATGAAGTCTCCGGTCATGAAATTTTGAATCTCAAAAAATGATTTTGACACCTAAAGAATGCTAAAAACGAAAAACTAATAATCTTCTTGAAATTCCGATGAACTAATGAACTACTAGAAACGACTACTGAGTCACAAAGAAACGAACTACTCTAAAGTATACTCAAAGGGAGCTACTCTAGTAGTCGTTGGTACAAATTAAAATTTTCGCTGAACTATTAAACTACTATTGGTACAAATAAAATATTTTGCATTACTAATGAGACTAGTGAAATTCCAAATTGTTAAATGACTGAACTATTTATGTTGGTGCAACTGGGACACAAATTAATCAACGTCTAAGAATTTATTATTGAGGTTCAATAGTTCAATAGTTCAATAGTTGAAGGACTGGTTTCCACCAGAAACTACTTTGATAATTTATTTGTAAAGTAGTTCAGTAGTTGACGATTTCAGGCGTACCATCTGAACTAATACTATATAATTCAGTGGTCCCCTGCAGTACTAGAAAACCTCAATACAAAAAAACGTGGTGGATAAGTATTCTAACAACTCAAGCTTTGAACGACCAATAAATTAGTGAACAATTGGGAACAAGGGGTTATAGACTGAACCAATTTAAAAGCCGCTAGACCAGCAACTTTTATAGAGTCTTTATACATTGGGGAGAGAAACTACTAAAGTGGTAAACCCGCTAGAACGAGCTCAAGTACATATGTACTGTCTTACACTAATGAACTACTAAAGAAATTCGTAAAAGTCATGAAGCAGCAAAAAAAGCTGTTAGAAAGAAAATTTTGTTAAAAAAATCAATAGTTTAATGGTTCCATGACAAAACTTTTCTATATGTCTCATCAAATGCATAGGGCTAATGAACTAATAAACTTTGCAAGAAAAAACGACAACAGTATCCCTGAGCAGGATGACAATTCGACCTTTGACTATTGAACTATTGATTTTGTTGCTACCATGCATCAGCAAGAGAATGTTGACTATGGTCAAACGTTAACCTTCTATAGCTCCGTCAAAAATGGAGATAGGATAGTGAGAATTATGTTTTTGAATAGATTTCGCCAAGATCTGTTGATTGACATCAAATTTGATAAACTTGAAAACAAAAAAAAAATGCGATCGCCTAACAAAACCTTGCAACTCACTTATAGTAAATAATTCCAGTTATCAAACCGCACAATAGAATCAGTCCGCCCAAGCCGGCCGAAACGATAATCCAGGGTAGAACTGAGGTTTAAAAAAAAAGAAATTTTAGTTCAGTTTCAGATTCGTTCCATAAAATGCAGGGCATTTTATAGCTGCAACGTACGCGCACGTTTACTCTTAAGGTCGTCCGTTAGGCACATTTCGCCGTAGAAACCGCATTTCGGGTACCATTTGGGCACGTAGCCGCCTCGATTGGCCCACATTTCGTCTTCGGTGACCAATAGACGTACAGTCTGACGTTTCAAAACAGCACCAATAGTAGTACTTTCTTGTTCGTTTTCAGACTTAAATCGTTTAGAGTTTAGGGCAGACAAGGTCCAGGGAAAAGGAAAGTATCCGTACGTGCTGCGAAATGACAAATACAAAGGGCGAATGGACAGATAGGTTTCAGGACTCAAAGGGACGTTTCAGCACCACCATTTGGTCGCCAGCCTTTTCGGCGCCAAGCTGTATTTCTTGTTTCAAATTTTTTTTCTGTTTTCTTTACCTGCTTTCCTTTTTGATTATATTTTTTCTATATTTTTTTGCATTTCTTTTTTCTGTCGTTTTCTATGTCTGGCTTATGTTTTTATTTATGTTTTCATGTTAATCTCTATTACCTTCTTTTTTCTGATGACTCTGTATGAATTGATCACATTGCCAGTTGCTAGTTTGGCACTGTTTCTGGCTGAAATGAACTAGATTCCCTCATTTTATCCTAATTAAACAAAACAAAATTGTTTTAAAAAAATCGAAAAAAATGGAAAGATTTCCATCATTTGCCAGTTGTCAGAAAAAATACAGTACGGTGTTTTAGGCTTACTATTGGATGATCAACGGCAACTCCCAGGCGGAATTGGCAAGATGAGAAATTTGAATAACACTAATTTCATGGCCACTGTTCGCCAGTTTTGGTTTTTATTATTCATTTTTGGTGACTTGCGTCCATTTACTAATATACTTTTAGAGTATTTCGTTTTTATTTTGTGTGGTACTCATCAATTGTCATCCAGTACATGCTCCACACGGTAACTCGTATTGTTTTGTTAGCATAGTGGTGAAAATTTTTAATATTAGGTTTTTTACAGGCTAGTCTGTTTTTCTTGTAATGCTTCTAATTAATGAAAGTGGAAAGCAGGTAGTGTTTCAGATTTTTGCGATTTTCTGATAAGCAATATAATATGTTGGACTGGAAATTTGTGAGCATACTGACCTAACCTTTAACAATTTATCGCGTGAAATATTTTACAGTAAGAGCTCTATGTAAACAATTTTAAATAAATTACTGATTTGTGTCATTTTTCTATTTGGAAGCATTTTATAAAAATCAGACTATAGTGCAGACAGGCTAAATTTCCTCGATTTCTAGGCATAACATAAATATTTTATTGAGGGAGCTTCCTTCTCAATGTGCTGCTATTACAAAAATGTTGTCATAATTGTTATATTGATTCTAATTCTTGTTTTTGTTTCAATTTTTTTGAAAAAAATTTGTGAGCACCATATTAGAAAAAATCTTGGCTACGTCACTGTCTATCCTAAAAATGGTCCTAGACAGAAAACCGTGCAAATAAAAACAACAATTTTACGGCTGAGCCTTTTTGCTACAGTATACTGTGCGCATTTTCTAGCATTCCTGGTGCAGTTTTTCTTGCACATGCAGTGAAAAAGTGGAAAAATATAATCTGAACCCCGAAAAAATCTAATACTAGTTTAGATACTAATTTTGGGAAAAGATGTTGATACTAATACTAATATTAGAATCCAGAAAGATACTAATATTAATTAGATATAGATCTAGATACTAATATCTGTATCAAAACTAGCCACATCTACTTAACAAGTAGAATACTATGAAAACGGTAAATTAACAGCCTACAATTAGACTACAGTAAACAACCTGTGGGGACTTCTGAGGGAATGCAGCAAATCTGTCAAGCTGCACTTGAAAGATACGAGTACCATATGAAAAACACAATTTTGGAGTTTTCCAACTTTTTCTACTTTTGTTTATGTATTCTTTCGTTCATACTCTTTTACACAACTAACAACCTTTGAAAGTAACTGTTGGACACCCTGTTGCTGACCATTTCACGATCGGGAAGTCGAAATGCAAATCAAAAATGGGCGATGCAGACAAATTTACATAGCAATAGAGGACCAAAGAAAGAAGAAAAGATGATGATGAAATCATTCTTATTTTTGGCTGTATTTTGATATAATATATGCTGCCAACCAGGTTTTCTTCTGGGAGTCAACAGGGTTCGCTCTGTGAGGGCCCGTCAATTAGTGTTTATTGTTTGTTGTTGCCAAGTCTGGACGAGAACTGTTGCACTACATCAGAGGCCTAACCAAGGAGAAGTATCCCCCTTGTTCTGAACCTTTTTGGGCACCTTGTTCCTGAAGGACCATCTTTATTTACTTCCAAGAAAACACCTGCACAATATAGCTAGGGAAACAATGTTGTTCTTTTATTACTTTATTTTTGTGTATAAAATTTTATGATGTCATCGCATTAGCCGGCAGAAATGCCCGTGCCAAAATGGCTGGCCCCAAAATTTCTGGTGCTGAAATTGCCCAGCACCGAACTGGTGGAGTCAAACTGTTCAAAACCAGGATGATGGTGAACTTAATGAAATTTGCTTTACATCCCCACACACAAAGACAGGAAAAAATTTTATCAGCACTGTCGAGCACCTTCCTATCGAATGTCCCGGAATTTTATTTTCCTGTTTTGTAGCTCATGCATTCTTACTGTATTCATGAAATTTTCATCAAGATTTTTCTAAAATTTGAACCGTTGAAAATAAGAAACAAAAAACAAAAAAAAATCCTGATTAAAGGCAATCATGAGGAGCATCACCTATGATGCCCAGGAGTTTTATGTTTTTGTTTTTTAGTTCATACATTTCAACAGTAGCAGTGAAAGGGAGATAATCATCATTGCACATCTTTTTGGGGGCTGCAGAGATTTGCATACACTGCACTGTCATTCAAATATGTTTTTGAATCTGGTTAAATGCTCAACCAATAAAGTTCTGGGAATGCAAGATGCGTCTTTACCTAATGCATTGGAAGAAAATATGTGTCTCGAAGTCCTGATAGTTTGATGGTTGCTGATGAATGAAATCTAAAATTTTGAAAATTTTTAATAAATTTCAGAAATCGAGTTATGATTTGAAATTACTTAACACGAAAACAGAGAGAGAGATATTTGGATACCTTATTCCATATTAGAAAGGCGCTGCAATCTAGTCTACTATCATTCAGTATTTTATCATGCAGCTGACATCACGTGACGTTGAACAGGCTGCCTCCAACTGTAGAACACTTTCTCACAGCTTATAACGTAGGCCGGAGCCGAACAGCCGACATTTATTTTGTAACATTAAACTCGTGGTTTAGATTTGCTTCAATCAAATTCCTGAAGAGACGAGTTTTTGTTGCACCTCTTCTAAGACACCCTGTTTCACAACCATTGTACATAGATGGATGATGGAAGTTTAACAGTGATTGGATTCATATCTTTTCTTTTTATTCGTCTAATCTGAACTTTTTCAATTTTTCCTGTATCTCGCTGATGGCATATTTTGTGGAATTGGTCAGCATTTTTGTATCAAGTTTCAGAATACGTAGATCCATGCAGCTCCCAAAACGGTAGGCAAATCTAATCAAAATTTTAACACAATATGTTGGACATTAGAGGCTACACAGAAATCAAGAAAAAAGTTCTGTGGCATCCTATAGGAACGTGCCCAAGTATGTCTCCATATGATTGGCTTATTTTGCTTTCTTTTCGACATATCAAAATAGCATTAACGGGTGAGGGACTGAAAATTTGTTTACATACCTGAATACAGAGTCTTCTGCATGTGATGATTGTGTATCGATACACCGAATATATCGGTATCCCATATGTATCAATATCGGTGTTTTTTACGTATTGGTATCCCGAATGTATCAGTATCTCGAACAGCATTCACAATAAAAAAAATTCACTGTAGACCGAACGTATCAGTACATTGAATAATGTCAGGGCCTAAGCCTAAGCCGAAGCCTAAACCTAAGCCTAACCCTGAACCTAAGCCTGAGCCTAAGCCCAAGTCTAGGACTAAGTCCAAGTCAAAGCCAAAACCTGAGCCTAAGCCTAAGCCCAAGTCCAAGTCAAAGCCCAAACCTAAGCCTAAGCCTAAGCCTAAGCCTAAGCCTAAGCCTAAGCCTAAGCCTAAGCCTAAGCCCAAGCCCAAGCCCAAGCCCAAGCCTAAGCCTAAGCCCAAGCCCAAGCCCAAGCCCAAGCCCAAGCCCAAGCCCAAGCCCAAGCCCAAGCCCAAGCCCAAGCCCAAGCCCAAGCCTAAGCCTAAGCCTAAGCCTAAGCCTAAGCCTAAGCCTAAGCCTAAGCCTAAGCCTAAGCCTAAGCCTAAGCCTAAGCCTAAGCCTAAGCCTAAGCCTAAGCCTAAGCCTAAGCCTAAGCCTAAGCCTAAGCCTAAGCCTAAGCCTAAGCCTAAGCCTAAGCCTAAGCCTAAGCCTAAGCCTAAGCCTAAGCCTAAGCCTAAGCCTAAGCCTAAGCCTAAGCCTAAGCCTAAGCCTAAGCCTAAGCCTAAGCCTAAGCCTAAGCCTAAGCCCGACATATATTTTTAGGCAAAATGAGAGTGGTGAACGTAGACGAAAAATGTGTATTCGGGATAATGAGAATCAGTCAGTGTGAAGAAATAAGAAAGAAAATTGCCTGTGTTCGGGATAACGATACATCCAGTATACTGATACATTCGGGATATTGATACACAATGGCATGTAATAAACATATGGCTACAGTCACGTCTTTTCAGAGCTGTGATATTTCAAAACACGTATATAGACTGAAAAATGCCAAGAGTGTTAAAATTAAATTTGGGTTACCGTAGCTATGCGATAGACTTTTATGCGGAATAAATGCTGCCACGATACTTATTATGTAAAACTATCCAAAATTTGTCCTTTCCAGATATTATGAATTTTAGAATTATCGGTCAATGGAACAGAAAATCGAATCTCTCAGAAATGCTGTCTTAAACATTAGTGCAAGACGATCTTTGCATTGAACTTTACTAAAATTTTAGAAATAATTCTTAAATTGTGCCCTTGAACGCACGCCCCGCTCTAATTCCACGAATCCAAGTACAGGACAAAATCTGAGTGAAATACCACTCAATCTTACGCTGCCTTCGTGTTTGTACATATCAGCGACCAAAAAAGACGTTAATTTGCCATCTTTGCCGAATCCTTTCAGTACGAAAGAAGGTTCACGACCTGCGACGTTGTCAATTACGACGTGACCGCTCATACCTGAAAGGAGAAAAGTCTCTAGAGAATATTAGGCTGCACCGTAGACATATTCCCATTACCATGAAATCTGACGTTTCTGGTGTAGTTGGTCACTGCCCGGCCGTCGGTCATGTTATAGCCTTCGGATAAGGTGTGATTCAAAGCGATACCGTATAAGTAGACGGCGTCGTGCAGGAATGGAGCATACAATGATGCCTGAAAAATGAACAGTATGGCAAAGTGTGGTGAAAATATTGAACTGATTTTCCAATCTGGGAGTCATCTACCAATTATTTGTATCCAGTTCTAAAGTTTTCTTGACATTCATCATCCATTGAAAACACAAAATTTTTCGAAGAATCAGTACTTGTCTAAGATTTTATTGAAAAAATTTGTGCATGCGTCAAACATTGACCTCATGTGGAACTATCCTGATGTTAAAATTAGCTATGTCTTTAATCTTTGCACTCTAGTAGAGATATGTTGAATGAAACTGAAAAGTGGAAGCATGTGTTCAATCGCATGAAAAATGATATTTATCAGCTGCTAGTTGGAGGTAAGAAAAAATTTATGGAATCTTCAACAGAAATTGTTGACAAATGAAATTCAGAATGCAAAAAACTATAATTTTGAAAAATTTTTCCAATAAGAAATATCTATAACAGAAGTGAAAACTGAAAAGTACCCCCAAAAAATCTCGGTTTCAGTTTTCGAAAGAATAGAGTATTCACGGTTTCGGTTAATCGGAACATCCCTCACAGACAATTTATAACTTTTGAATGATTATCATCCTCTTTTTGGGGAGCAAAGAAATTGCAGTTTTTGAAATGTTTTCACCATATGGAATACCTGAAATGCCGAAAATACCCCCCCCCTCGGTTTCGATAATGGTAAAAAAATGAGACTCGGTTTCAGTTGGTCCAACCCAGGTCCAGATTGAGCACCAGATTTTACGGTCAAAACACAGAGTCAGTGATGTGTACCGTGATGACACGCCCGGACAGCGAAACTCAAAGTAGCGAGACTCAATACAGCGATTCCCAAAACAGCGATGCCTCAAAACAGCGATTCTCAATACAGCGATTCTCAAGACAGTGAAGTCTCAGAACAGGTTCTCAAAATGACGAATTTTCAAAAAAGTTATCTTTAGAATGGAAAGATGGACATTGGGCGGGGTAGGCGCTTTGGCGCATGGGCATTTTGATCTGGTGGATGATGGTTGTCACACATTTTTGCACGAATCACCAGATTTCTCACATTATGGCTCTATAGCATATGTTTTCACGACATTACAGCTTTTTATTCTGGTTTGTTTATTATTAACATATCTACACGTATGTTTTTTGTTTCTTTTTTCCTCTATTGACTTATTCCTTTTCATACCCTTCTTATTTTGAGCCAGTTTTTGTTCTTTTTGTTTAATTTTTTCAGCTTGTGCACTTTTATTCTATTTTTTACGTTTACCTATATTTTATTACATTATTTCCTTTTGTTTAGCCTCTACAGCTTAATTATTTTATTTATTTTATTTTATTTGTATATTTCATTTTGTGTTATTTATTTCATTAATTTAATTTTTTTGCAATTGAACTCCATACAAAATATTTTTAATATCGGGAATCCTTACGATAATTTTCTGTTTTTATTTTCTTTCAAACGTTTTGAAAAAAGTTTTTCTAACAGATTTTTTTGTGCTTAGAAATAGTTCGTTCGTGCATACTTACCGCAACTGCAGGACAGAAGCATGTGAAACTTTGATGGCCAAATTCAACTAAAATAACCCTCAACTAACAAAAACGGTTTTAATACAGCTAATTTGCATATTTATTATAAAAATGATGTGTGCGTTTACTCCAACACAGAACTTTTTACTATTCGCTGTATTGAGATTCACTTTTTTAAGATCGCTGTTTTGAGACTTCGCTGTGATAAAAATCGCTGTTTTGAGTCTCGCTGTTTTGAGTTTCGCTGTTGCGTGGTTGCTGTATTAGGGACACGCTACACGTCCAACATGACCTGGTCATAAAATTAATCTAATTGTTGCCTGATCTTTTTTGTGCTTTTTTCATAAAATATTTGTCAAATTCAAGAAATTTTATGATGGAAGACTGTAGGAAATTTAGATGAACAGATCGAGCACCGAATCACACAATGGGAAAATAATTAAATTTAGAGCAGTTTCGAAGCTTCTGACATACAAAACATTCTAAGATTTTTTCTGTTTTTCATTATTAAATTATCTTCTCAAATATGAATTCAATCGAAAATGGTCACTTTGAAGGTTTTATGTCGGCATTTATTGCTTCTGTGAACGTCGCCTCAAGTTGTAAGTTTTTCGTTCCTTACATATTAGATGTGCTTTACTTTCCTTTCTTAATGTTTTTTATACAGTATGTTTTATCCCTTTCTCTTTTTGTTCATTTCGTTTTGCGTGCTTCACATTCCATTTCTTCGATCATTTCTCTTTTGTAATTTTCTCTTAATTTTTGCTTGCTATTCATCTTAGTTTTTTGATTTTATTTTTTCTTTTTTGTATTCATATGCTCCTTTCTTCTTTCTGTCCTTTTTCGCATATTTTTTTCTTTCCTGCTGATTCCTATTTGTTGCTTTTTGTTTCTTGTCATTTTTTTCACGTTTTGTTTTCTTTTGTTATGCTTTACTGCCCATTTCTCTTATTCTTAATGCCTTCATTTTTGTTGAAGTTTTCTTCCTCTAAATCTTTTGTTTCTTCCAGCGTTCTTTTCTTTGTGTTTTTTGGACAGATTTTCACACCTAAAATAATGAAACACTTAACCATGCCGAACTGTATAAGAATTATACGGGAAATTATGGTTACTTAAAATGACAACTTTTAATGCATTGGTTCATGAGTAAAAAAGGAAAAAGGTTGATCACAGAAAAAAATGAAAGAAAGCGGAAACAAAAGATGAAAATGTAAATATCTTAAAATACGAAAATATAAACAATACACACAAAACGAAATGAAAAAGAAATACATAAATAAAAAATGTAAGATAAAGCAACAAAATATGAAAAAGCAGAATGTACAGCAGAATGTCGCAATATGCTATTTTAAAAGACACTTACAAATTGGTCATTGGCCAAATCACTATTATAATTGAACGGAGCTTGCTTTGTACGTCTAACAACTTCGCTCTTGAACTTCCAAAGCTTTGCGTCCGATTCCAGCTGCATTTCGACCTTTACAGTGTGGCGAAAAGAAAGTAGTAGCAAAACAAATTTTCAACCAAATTAACAGCATCTTACAAACATAACGTTCTCCATAGATTTCCTCGATTCTGAGTCCCTTCCATCGACGAGTCCTTTCCGGTCCGTCCAAACATCTGTTTTGTTCTCGTCGCGGACGTAATCGGGAACGATGTAGACGAATTCTTCACCGGCGAGACCACGTTGCTGGGCCCGCAAGGTGAAACGCCGGTTATCTTCATCTTTGTCGATACAGGTCAGTACGACTGTAAAAATTGAGATCAAAAAATATAATCGGTGGAAATAGCAGTCAGTTGCATTCAGCATCGATAAATCAAGCGTTATTTTGCTTACAGTACTGGTGTTGGGAAAAAAAGTTAAGTAGCTCTCGGATTAACAGTTTTAGTAGTGGTAAAAGTAATAGTACTAATGGAATTAGTAATAGTAGTGATAGTAGTCGTAGTAGTAGCAGTATTAGTATGAGAACAAGTAAAAGTATTAATATCAGTAGTGGTTGGAACAGTACAAGCATTAGTATTAGCAGCAACAGTAGTAGTATTAGTGATAGTAATAGTCGTAATAATAGTGGTATTAGTTACATTACTTGTAGTAGGTTATAGTTATATTACTTGTAGTAACAATAATAATAGTACTAGTACTAGCAGTAGTAATATTAGTAGTAGGTGTAGTAATGATAATTTTACGGCTGCAACAGTGGTAGAAGTGGTTTCAACTTGTAGTAGCAGCTGAATTGGTAGTAGTAATAATAATAGTACTAGTATTAATTATATTAATATTAGTAGTAGTTGTAGTAGTAATAATGTCACCGCTGCAACAGTGGTAGAAGTGGTTTTAACTTGTAGTAGAAGCTGTGGCGGTAGTGATAATAGTTGTGGTAGTCGCACCAGTGCTAGTGGTAATAAAAAAAAGTCGTTGAAATAACGGTCTCATTTTACCACTAATATTGGTGGTAGTATTATTAGTAGCAGTAGTAGTTATATTAGCATCGTAATACTAGTGGTAGCAGTAATATTAGTGGTACTTGTAGAAGAAGCAGTGGTAGTAGTAGCACTATTGTTACTAGAAGGAGTAATATCATTAATAGCAGTGTTAGTAATAGTATGAGTATTAGCAGTAGTAGCAGTAGTAGTATTAGTGACATTAATAGTATTAGTGGTGATAATGTCAGCAATATTATTTAATAGTAATAGTAATAGTTCACTAATAAGTGCATAAGTGTTAGTAGCGATAGTAGCAGTTTAGTAGTAAGTGTAGTAATGGTGATGTAACAGAGTAGTAGTTTTAACTCGTGTTATTTGCCGTGTGGTGGTAGTAATTGTGGTAGTCGTACCAGTGGTAGTACATTGAAATAATTGTTATCACAGTAGTAGTAATAGTGATGAAAGTTATAGAACCAACAATCTCATGACAGTAATAACATTAGAATCAGTAGAAGAGATATTAGTGTCGTAATAATAGTAGTAGCAGTAGCAGTAATAACACTAGGTAGTGATAGTAATAATAAAACTATGTTGCTGTAACAGCAGTAATCCTAATGATAGCAATGATAGGATTAGCGATAGTAGTTGTGATAGCAATAGCGCCTGTGTTAGTTTAACTACTAGTAGTAATAGATCATAATAGCTTGGCAATAGTAGTACCAGTAGAAGTAGTAGCGCTAATATCACTGCTGATATTAGTACTAGTAATAGTGGTAGTAGTCCTTATGATAGTAGTATTAGTGGTATCCAAAGCAATAGCAGAGTAGTATTAATGTTAATAGTAGCAAGAGTAGTAATGTTAATAGAAGTAATACTATTGCTCATAGCAGTAGTAATAGTAATAATAGTAATAGTGATAGTATTGATATCAGTGTCGTAATAGTTGTAGTAATAACAATAGTAATCCTGGTAGTAGTCGCAGTAGGGATACTATTAGGAGAGTAGCTCTAATATCAATGGTGATAGTAGTGCTGTTGGTTGTAATACTAGTGCTGATAGTCATAATAGTAGTAGTTGTAGCAATAATAGTAATAGTAGTAGTAGGAAAAACAATAATGATAGTAGTAGTAGTAGGAACAATAGTAATAGTAGTAGTAGAAGCAAGAGTATAATTGATAGTAGTAATAGTAAAAGTAATAGTAACACCAATGAGAATTAGTTGAGGTGTGCTTTGTCATACTGTAATGTGATAACAGTAAACGATACTTCAGCTTTTCAGGGGATGTACAACCTGCATACATTAAATACAGGGAAGTTTCAAGAGTACATTTGCAGATTACTGTACTTCTTCTTCCAGTGGAAAACTAGCGATTCATACTATAACTACAGAAATGTTTTTTTTACTTCTGGTCAAGGCCGGAAAAAGATCGAGGAAGCGGTCGACTTCTTCGTCGCTTGGCGATTCGCCGTCGATTTCGTGCATAAGGACGATGTGTATACCCGCACGAGCCAAATGTTTTATGGCTCCTTGAGCCGCCGAATAGCACTTTCTGGTGGTTTTGTCGTCCGTGTAGAAAAAAGCGACCCTCGTCCAGTTGAAGTAAGACAACATTTCTTTTAGAGCTCGGCCGATTCTATAATCGGTAAGTAAATTTAACAAACTTGCACTGCTGACTAAATTAATAGGAAATTCCCACTTTTCAAGGCTATAATTCTAGTGTGTTCGATTCGAAAACGAGTTTAAGGGTCTCAAATTTAGAATTTGATGCTAGTAAAATTATTCATTTTGGCAAAGATGAAAAATTTAGAAATCTTATTTCGAAGTTTTTTCATTGAAGTTTGAGATTACATCTGATTTGACTCTTGAATAATCATTCGTTACGAATGAGAGCTGTTACAGATCAACTGTTCCAGGCCCTTTGAACTGTTGAGTGATGCTCTTCGGGCGCCTAGCTTTAAAGGCATGTTTTGCCTATAGAATACATGTATACTAAAATTTGCATAAATGTGGTCCTGTCCGCCTACACACGATATGTCGAGGAGAGATCTTCAGGTGTAAATTCCAAATATTTACATTTTATGTAGCAAATGACAGCCTTTACGCATGTGAGTAATGTTAAACTATCGTCTTTTGTCCATAAGCCATATTTATACTAAAATTTGGATAAATGTGGTTTGGTTCGCATACACAAGATACGTTGAGGAAAGGTGTAAATTCCAAATATTTACATGTTATACTACAAATAACAGCCTCTACGCATGTGAGTAATGTTACACTAATATTTTTGTCTATAGGCCGTATTTACACTAAAATATGCATAAATGTGCTCTGGTTCGCATACACAAGATATCTTAACGAAACGTGTAAATTCAAAATATTTATATGTTGTAGTACAAATGATAGCTTATACGCATGCCAGTAATTTTACACTCATGCTTTTTGTTTATAAGTTATATTTACACTAAAATTAGCATAAATGTGGTTTACAGTTGTAGGTTCGCATACGTGCGATATGTTGAGAAGAGGGCTCCAAGTGTAAATTGCAAATATTTACGTGTTATAGTAAAAACGATAGTCTATAAGAATGCGACTAATGTTACACTGATCTTTTTTGTCCTAGGCCATATCTGGAGTTGTACGTTCGCCTAAACCCTATCTTAGCAACGGAGAAAGAATGAAAGATCCTGAGACACATTAGACAGACAATTATGAGTATAACAAAAATGTCCTTCTGTAGATGCATTCATCACTAATAAATAGCCTATGAAATACGAAAGTTTGAACTTTGATAGAGCTCAAAGATGGAAAGTAATGCGAAATCAGACTGAGAAACAATTCTAGTCAGAATCTTCATCTATACCCATTTTAATGTCTATCACAGTTACTCAGGCTCCAGGTAAACTTCCTATTGTTTATACAGGGTGAGCCAAAAAAAGGCGACCGGTGCTGACTTTCATAACTTTCGAACGGATGAAGCTTTTAGAATGCAGATTGCTGCATTAGGATGTCTTGCTTGTCTTTAATACAAGTGCCGAATTTTATGCTCCTAGAATTTATGATTACTTTACAAACAAAAATTTAGTAAAAATTATCATTTTTCAAAAAGCAAAAGTTGTGAAATGAAAGTTAAAGTTGTCCTATTGTGGAAAAAGTTTTGTAAAGCTGTTTACACACAAAGCTACTTTAAAAATCACCCAGATTTGTAAGTTACACTTGATTTAAAGTCAGCAACTTCTTGTTTAAATGTGTGCAAAATTTCGCCAAAATCAAGAGGCTTTGTTTTGAAATTGGAAAAAAACAAAATTAAAGCAAAATCAATTCTGCCATTAATCCGATCGAAAAACGACTAAAATTATTGGTGAAACAGAAAGTATGACACAGTAAAACGGCTTTCTTGTAGTTTCCAGCTATTACATGGTTCTTATGATTGGATCTATTTTACTTTTTCTGTTGTAAAACATGTTGATTGTTGTCAATTTTTTAAAATTTATTTGCAAAAAAATTGACGTTTAGTGTTTTTGCTTCTAATCAGTCGATATTCGAGCAATCTGGCTGAAACGTTGCAGTTTTAATGCCAGCTGTTTTATCTATCGACGGTAGCAAACCGCATTAAAAAAGTTTCACTCGTTTGAAAGCTTTGAAAGTCAGTACCGGTCGCCTTTTTTTTGGCTTACCCTGTATTTCTTATGCAAGTTTCAGTGTAAAGAAGACCAATGGAAGAAAATAACCAGTGTAACATTCACGTATAGTTAATTTAACACGCTGTTTGCTAAAGCAAACGTTTTTCTACCTGTAAGATGATCCGATAACGCGGCTTAATGTGGGCAAGCTATCCATGTCGACGACGTCGACGGCCGTGGCGCCCCAGCTCACCATCGGTATGTTGTAGTACTTGCATATGATGGCGACGATAGCAGCGGCTAGAAAAGTTGCCATGTTTTTGAATTTTCTGCTTTTTAAGTTTCAAGTCACCATTAATTAATTTACTCTACAACCGAAGTCTCACTTTAACTTTTGTCTCAGGCTATTCCCAGAAGTTGTTGGGGATACCCTTACAGTAGCAGGCATACCATACATGCATATTGTGGAGATGGTGTAAGACATCATTACGAGGGTAGGACTGCTCTTGAAGCATACATGTAACGGGGCTCCGAGGTCTGGGAGGGAGTCGGACTACTTTTTTTGGGCCGTTTTTGGACCATTCCATTTTTTCCTTCAAAGTCAAAAAATAGTTTAAAAATAGTAATTTTTTTCTAAAAAGACCGAAAAAATGTATTCGTGACGCAAACCGTCGAGATTGACGTTTTTGACCATTTATTGCCCAAAAATGACATTTTTCATCAAAAAACTGAAATTTTTCATCAAAAAACTGACATTTTCAGTATTTTTCCGATCAAAATTATGGGGGTCCATATGGCTACCATAGCCATAGGATTGCAAAATCCTTGGGAAGGGTCACCCAATGGCTAGCCATATGGTCGAGGATTTTTTCGTGGGGGGGCTCCCCATAGCACTTCCACCCAATACATGTATGCTTTAAAGCCCAATTCAGAAGTGAATAAATCCTAGATTTTTGTCGCCGACAGTGGCTGATTGTTGCCAAATAGTCGAAATCGGCGACTCGTCACTCATTTCATTATTCTTCTATTACACCACTAAAGTGGAGCGGCCAGATCGTCTTGGACCAACATTGAGCTATATTTTTCCTATGGCAGCGTCTCACATTCCCGAATTTTCCGAGGACTATTGGACAGGTTCTCTACTCTGTAGCACCTTGGTAGTTTTGGGGGCACGTTGTTTTGGGGGCACGTTGTTGGATTCCAGTTACTGCAGCTCAGCTTATGTGCTAGCTGAAGGTTGTGTTTTGTCTGCTAGAGAACTGTTACATTGTACCGATCTTTATTAAGAGAAGGCTCCCTTTGAGTGACCTGTAGTAATCAGTTGTGTACACGGCAATAGCCTTTACTTATGTTGCAGACGTCTTTTGACTTAATCAGAGGCCTTTAAATAACAAGCAATGTAAGAAGTTAATGATAAATTTGCAAACTACTTCTTAATAATGTAATTTTGAACGTCTTACATCAACTTACACGTTCAGAAGTGTTGGTTTGTACTAAACATTTCCCTTTTCTAGTAGTTCAGAAATTCGGAGCTAGATCGAGATTACTTTGCATTGAATTAAAAAATCGATGAAATTTAGTCACTATTTCGTTTTTTAGTTGGGAAAAAAGTCTGAAAAAGTTTTTAAGAATCTTAGACGCTGTTGCAGGGATCATTTTTATTGCAAAGCAGGATATACCGAAATTTATAGAGCAAGTTTCTTATGCAAATTTCGCATACTAATGTTACTATAGTGTTGTCTACTTTTTTTGGTAATAAAAATGAATGTTTTTCAAACAGCATTATATCAAATATTTGTTTTTTAGAATTAAAAGACAGTTACATAGAAGAAAATATCTTACAGATTTGACTGAAGATAACGAAAAGCTGCAGCATATCGTGAAGACACATTTTTTGAACGCCAGACTACTTATGTATGGTCTTGGTAAAGCTTGTTTGCGACAATTAAATACGGCTTTGAATATTCGTCCATTAATTTTTAGGGTTAGCAGAGGTATAATAAGTTGACAGTAATCAACCATCCAAAAGTATGTAGCTATTTTTCGTTCAAAATTTCATCATTTTAGCTTACTCATCAAATCACTGTATGAGTGAAATGTCTAGACAAGTGATTGATATGATTAAAATTATAGAGACTTTGTTTTGCTCTTTATGATATGCAAGGTATAATTAGATCTTATACAACATATTATCCTAATCTGGTATCTGATGTTGATCTTATCCATAACTGGAAGATTGATCAACTACAATATCACATAGTCCTGTATCCATTGTGGTAGTTGAGGAGATCAGCATCGTAATAGCTGAACATTATCAACTTATTGTCAAAACTAGCAGTAATAAGTAGTGCTTCTCATATCCAGAATTGGTGGGCATTTCTCATTAAACCCGTAAAGATTATGTTTGACATTTTTGACTGGTCTTTTATCATGAGTTAACATTGTCGATCAGCAAAATGCTTGAAATTAAATCTGTCAGTATGTTTGACATGCAATATTCCATGATATGACATTCAGTATAATTCCTAAGGTATATGATAATATAAAGATGGTATGATATAAGGCATAGATATGCTACTATACAAGAAATGGGATAAGCATAAACTTTGATAAGATATCGTGTAACAGTCACACATAATTATAATAATTGGAATAATCTGGTCATTTGTTATACAGTTTGTTTACAATCCAAAGTTATACAGTTATACAGTTTGCACCACCATGAATATTTTTGTGAATATACTTAATCCTCGTTAATTGGAGATCCTCAGAAGATTACTGTATTTTTTTCCAGAGCGGGCATACAACCTTACTGTAGGTAAATACAAAACGCCCAATTATATGAGAAAGCATTTCGTTTTCAGCAACGTCACAGAATAATCTTGAACAACTTTCCTCAAGTATAGTGTTTTATAGAGGATTTGATCAAAAATTATGCACACTATAGTGACCAACCAGAACATTTTTAACACTTACGAACGGAACAGGGTGGACCCAAGATGACGTCTACTTTTTCGTTCAAAATCATATCGATAGCATACCCGGCCGCCGTACTTTCGTCGCATTGATCGAAACGCCAAATGATGCTGCGAAGGATAAAAACAAAAGTTGATCATCGAGTACTATTCAAAAAAAATCTACAGTAATAAGCCACCAGCCGAATTTTATATTCTCCCGCGTTAGATTGAGGCGTTACTGGCCAAGGGCATAAATATGATCTCTGTGAATCGTAGTCTTTATGCACAAAGGCAGTAGCGCCTCATTCCGACAGGGAATTATCGTGCGGCGACAAAAAAACAACAACAACGGTCAAATGAAGACTGCCCATTGGCCAGACATGAAACTGATCAAGAGCAAGAACGATGCGTGTTTGATTCGAAAATGAATCAAGCTGTTAACCAGAATCACATCTGAAAATAAGCAGCAGTACGAAAAGTAGCAAGAAACTGGCAAAATTCTCACTTCTCACCTTATATTTGCGCCGGGCAACAAATTTTCTTCGATTATTCTATCAATACCGATGGTCAAAGCACCGGCAGTAGTCGAAAACCCGTACATGTATTTTACGTAGCCCACTTCTTCTTGCGGGGTCATAAGACCGATTTTTACATCATAAGATTCAAAACCACGTACGATCAATATAGCCAATACGAAACGAAATATAAAATTCATATCAAAAGGGACTGACTACCCGAAAAAGAATGTGAGTATGAAACTGAGAAGCATGAAATGAAATCTTGTCTTATCCGAAAAGCCGCGTCATGCATCAAATTACGGATCATGGATTGTGAAACGGAAAACAAACTCAGCTGGACGTTGTGCACATGAGAGATGGTAAATTTCCACCCTAGGATGTCACACTAATTGGGCGAGTTCAATGATCCTTTTACGAGCAAGTTCAATAGAATTATGTTCTTCACAGTGGAGAATAGTGAAGACAATGCGGGATATTTTTCTTTAATCAACCGATGTGTCAAGTGATCCGTATAATTGAGCAGATTATGTCATTATACTATTATTTCAGAGCATGTTCTATCAAAACGATGTTTTGTTACTTTATAAGCTTCTCTATAGTGATATTGTGAAGAACATTCTGACGATATGAGTATGAGTATACATTATATTTGAAAATGAAGCCGAGTCTAGAATTAAGCATAATTACGAAAATATAGGTGGGATAATTTTCACAAATTGGCACTATACAATACATGTGGGTTTTCATGATAAGCACATACAACACGAAGCTAAAAGGGTAAGGCCGTCTTCGGATTTTTTAAAAACTCTAGCACAAGAAAACTCCTAGTCTTCTGCGAGCCTTCCGACTCCCCGTGTAAAGAAGGGATTAGCAGGAACTTTCGGGACTATTTGCAATCCAAATTAGAGTAAAAATCCAAAGAATCGTAGTGGTCGTATCCGTCTCCAGGATATGGATGATTTTTGAATTAATTGATATCCCTTGAGCACTGATACTAGACCACAAGATTGATGATTCCAACTGCGCTGATGCTGTTACTCGTGGGAAGTCTTTAGCAAGTTTTCACGGCAGTTGCTGTCGCTTCAGAGCCTCTGTGCAAGAGCAAAGTGAAAGTTTTGTCCTAGACCCGAATCAACGTGGTCGGCACATGGGGAAAACAATAATGCTCGGTGAGAGGCTCGAACCCTCGATCTTCTGCACACAAAGCACACGCACTACCAGCTGCTCTAACCGAGCCACGTGAATAGTTCGGAAATTGTTGTGGTGGTGCGTGTAGAGCAGGCTGCACTATGAATATGACGGCAATTTTGGAATGTGGTAGCCCAATCACATCCTACTACTTGGCCACATGATCTGGAGGAATAAAGAAACTTTCTGGGGACGGAGGGTCATCGATTGCCCATGATTTTAGAGAGTCCTCAAAGAATGTATTTATGATTCGAAGAGCCCAAAAATTAGACACTTTTCACTGATTAAAATAAAATTTCAGTTTTTTCTGACCAAAAATATATGGTACCTATAGCTCGGCCAGCCCATTTCAGTCATCTCCCCGAGATTTTCCAATAGGGACACACATGCACAGCATAGAACTTTTGCTAGGGGTCATCCAGGAGAGGAGTCGGGATAGAAATTTTTTTTCTTCTCTGATAACGCTTAGAAATGTCTTCTAACATCCAAGCAGCATATTCTTCAATCTATGTTTGTCAACTATGAGAAACTATTTACTTGGTCAACACTTTTTAAAGTTTCAATGTTACTTGTTTGGAATTAAGTATGCCTTGTTTAGGAAAATTGTTCAACTTGAGCATCATTTTCAGTCTTTTTCTTCTCTCTTACTGATTTTATTTCATCACTTCTGGATCAGTGCTGTGGGGTCGGATATGCTGGGCATCACCAAGAATCTGGTGAGGGTCAATCAAAATCTACTTAGGTTCAATACCACCTAAGTTTCCACGAGCATGTATGCATATGACCGACGATTTCTGAGGGCACTAATGGCACTTTCCCAAATTACATTTACCCTTCTGACAACAGGTGTAGGTCACCAACCTCCGTAGCTGGGTCCCGTCATACATACAGAGTACAGATATTTTGGGAGTCAAACCCAAGTTTTTCCAAAAGTGTTCAGAACTCAGTCAAAATTTATCAGGATGCTTCAAGGCTTCGTTTTTGAATGTTTTTCAGTGTGCTCTTTCACATGAAATTTCCAAGCTTTTAAACGATCAAGCCGCAAAGAGCACTGAAGTTTTTTAAAATCACCTTTATTTTATGCGTAATATGCGAGTATTTGTTAGCAACGTTTATTTATTAAAAACATTATCTACATTTCACGGCATAATGATGACTCTGGGAAGGTTCAGCTGGGCTTCTGCGGCTCCCCAGCAAACCCCCCAAAAACATGTATGGTCTCGCTGAAGCTACCCAAATAAGCCGTGTTTTGTGGTGGCTTGGTGTAGTGTCAGAATCTGCCCGGTGCGGCAGGGGTGAAGTATCTATAGTGACACAGGGAAAGCAAACAGTGCCTAGCGTACCCAGTCCAGAATAATAACATTGGGTAGAGAAGCATCGCATGGATTAACCCCTATGTCAGGATCGTCACAAATTCCAGTATGCCATAAAGTTATATCTGTTGACCACCGGCGAGGAAAAATAAAGGCGAAGGAGAAATCCTTATCTAATCTCAGCACACTGGTCTCCACCATCTGGGCGTGGCTGAACCAGATCTGCACTAACGGACCATCCTACAAGGAAAATGTTTCGGATAGCATCTGAAAAAATAGGGTTATTAATTGAATCAAATTGGTCCTTGATTAATTTAAGTTATTATCTGATTTTCAGTTTGTTTGGTTAGCATTTTCAGAACAGATGTTCCTAAGGTCAGACTTTTCAGATAGGTGTAGAATTCAGAATTTGCGAAGGCAATGTAGCTAAATGTCCACTAAACAGGTCATTTTGTCTCAAAATTAGACAACCAGTGATCGATTTTGAGGACCTAAGGTAGAGGTAATACCCCGCTTATACCCATTCCTATAGGGCAGTTCGATTCGGAGAAATCGAGCTTTGTTTAACCAGTTGTTTGGATTTGCAGATGACCATGACATACATTATTGGGCATACAATAGTAACATATTGGGCATACAATAATAACATTACATACATCATTGGGCATACAGTATAAATATCATGAGGTGTAGCTTCCAAAAAACAGCAAAACGTCTTTTGCTTGCCCATAAAACGTGATCGACAATTCAAGTGTCCGATAAAAAATATGGAACATGATCAGTATTCTTAATGCAAATCAGAAATACAATGGAAGTCCGAGGTCCGAGAGGACATCAATTGCCCGAAATATTTGGAAGAAATCTCTGACGAGCATTTTTTAGCCCAAAAAGTCCGAAAAACAGTTAATAATAGTAATTTTCATGTAAAGAAACACGAAAATCGGTCGTCTTAATCTAGTGATTAACACCTCTAACTGAGAACCAGGTTCGATCTCGGGTGTAACCCAGATTTTTCTGGAAGCTGTCCTAGGCAGACACTGCCTTTTATCCTTACAGAGTCGATAAATTGCGTAGGCAAGCTTGAAACGCTTCTTGCCAGTGTCCACCAAGTCCAGTTAGCATCTTGGCGATAAGGTGCAGCGAATGAGGAGATAGGCCTATTCCATTTATGAGGAAAAGCGTCTTTCATATAAGGTGGGCATTTATATGTCTGCCTTTCCAGCTATAGGAAAATAATTCACTGAAATTAAAAAAAAAACCATGAAGATTTGGATATATGGTGCAAAGCACCGGATAGATTTTAGGAAATTATGTGTTCAAAAATGATCATTTGCCGCTAAAAATTTGACTTTTTTCAGTAGTTTTTCGACCAAGAGAATATGGATTCCCATGCCATGCTTTCTCAACTATGGAATTGAAAAATCTTGAGGGGCCACCATTATTGGGGATGGACATAGTCTATCTTAAATTAGCCAAAGTTGATGCAAATTGCTCTGGATTTGCATGGACAACGTGCATATAAGGCCGTTTGTTCATGTTTATGGTCATTGTGTTTATCAGTGGCCTGACTGGCCATTTGTTTTTATATTTTATTGATTATATTTTTGTGGAGCGAATTAGCCCCATAATAGGCAATGCCCCGGCCATGTGGACAATTATCTGGAACTGGATCTCTGGAGTACCACCCTATGTGCAAGTCTACATTTGCAACTTAATTCTCAGCCTGAATTCTCATTGGAAGTTCTTTGACCTTAGAGAATTGTCTGATCATGCGCAGTTCTATTCAACGAAAGCAGGTAATCCAGTGTTGAGAACTGTTGCACTCCATTTTTACCTAAGGTTTTCGGCCTGATTAGGTGAAGTTGTGGAGTAGCTGATTAAGTCCTTTCATTCTCTTTATTATTAACCCAAGTCTCATTTTGACAACCACGTGGCTAACCAAACGCCCCACGACTTCTGGGCGGGGCTCTTGCAGAGCTCCCCCCCCAATTACAGGTGTGATGTGAACTCATCTGAAAATTGCTTCATCTTTTTTTGAAATGTACATTCATGGGAAAACGGCTTCATTTTCCCTTAGAATTTGGCTTCATATAAAACTTGTTCATTTCCAGCTGGAATATAAACTGTGAATACCCAATGAAATGTGAAATTTATTACGTTGGAAAAATCGGAAAAAAATTATCATAATATGCGATAGATAAAAAATTACATATTTTCGAGCTTGCGAAGGGAGAAACGTCGCCTCGGCTTGTTGTCCGCTCAATTTTGGTCCAAATAGAGAGTGGCGTCCAAGGCGTTACGTTGGGGCAACACTTTGCTCGGGTCTTCATTGGGATGTTGGTCGATCTTGGCCCAATCGTCGCGGAACAAGTCTGGCTGGAAGCGTTCGTACCTTTTGGCTTCGGACAACAGGTAATCGATGTACGAGCCGGCTTGTTCGTCATAATCGCGACTATTGCGGTATTGCATGTAGTTGGCCAAATCAGTGGATTGGGCTCCTGAATAGTGCAATTTTTTTGCGGATGAGTAAAAACATCTGGGTTAGATGTTTCCTACAATTAGGTCTGGTGACGTCGAATTTAAACTATTTTTCATATAGTACTCTCAATAGAATTGTTTCTATATGAACATTCTTAAACATTTTGGACTGTATTCGAAAAACCAGGCGAAGGAAGGTCTACAAGTGTGAATTTTAAAATTGCACATTCTATAGTACATTCGATAGCCCATAGTGAAATGAGTTATTTTACACTAATCTTATGTAGCGATGTCTTTTTTTACACAAAAATTTGATGCAAGATTTAACCGTAGCAGAATTTCAAAGCATGCAAAGTCACTTGCGATATAACAACAAAATACAGAAAAAGTTTTTTATGTGATGAAGAATCGATTTTACATTGCAACAGACTTAAATGCTTTCAAGCATTTAATAAATTTTATATTGCATATTTTTGGAACTATTGGAGATGGAAGTCTAGTCATATGAGTATTATGATAGATTTTCAGTATGTCTTTTGGTGGCATATTTTGTGACCGCATGTACCTTGGTGCTTGTTTTCCAATTTTCCAAAATTTTCCAACTGTCTATCACATTCATGAAAATTTTAGTTAAAACAGGGCCAAAATTATGCCTGTTACATTACAAAGTTGTTACTGGCTAACGAATGCGCTACAACTTACATAATCCCTTAATTTTACACCTAGCGATTTTAGACTAGATGTTTCCTTTGTCACCATTCTTTACACCAGAAAAAATTTGACAAAAAAGTCGCGTTTGAATATGGTTAGTTACAAACTGATTTTGGACTGATTTCAAACTGGGAATTATTGTAGTTTTCAGAAGTTCGAATGTGTATGTCGCCTCCTTATGTGCATCAGTGTTTGCTGCAATCAAGTGTATGTGACCACTACAGCCATGCAAGTTTTAGTTTAAACCAGATCAATATGAAACGGGCAAGTGTAAGAACGGATTACCTGAATTTCGCCATGTTTAACCCAAAAAAACATCATATCCATTAAAAAGTTTTAGGTTGGTTAACTTAAAAAGAATTTTGAACTTGGCCCAAAGACCTAACCTAACTAACTAAGCATCTTTTTAGGTGACCAGATAACTGGTTTTCAAATAATCTACATCAAAAAGTAGTAGTCCGCCAGTTAAATGTGCTCAAGAAGTTATACATTGAGCCAGGTCGCTTCTGATCTGACTGGTCGCGACACTTTTTTGGGCTCGATTTCCTGACCAACATCAATTGACATACCTGTCAATCCTGGATCATGTTGCGTAACTTTGACTTCAGTTTGGCAAATCATGCCCCACAAAAAGCAATGGTTGGACACTTCGGTGGTGAAAATGGGCGCCAATTTGAATTTGTAGGTACGGAACATGAAAACGACCGAGCCTTGTTTGGGGTCTTTCCTCGATGTGATGGTCGAAATGTAGGCAAAACGGGTGAAAACGAGCGAACCGTCGGCATTTTGTAAAATGAAATCTTCGGAATTATCTATCGATTGGGTACTGTCCAAAATGAATTTCATACGACGGGCTGCGGTGTCACTGATCAAACGATCTTTGACCCAGTCATCGATGATTTTCTGAATGAATGGAAAAAATCACAATTCAATTCTTTGAATTCACGTATATGCAGACAATGCGATGTTGTGCTAGAGGGGCAATTCCTCTGACTATCATTATTCATTTTATTTCTAAAGTTCTTTGTAGTTAAAGTAAGTTGACTTTTCATTAGGTAAGCAAATATGTCAAAACGGTTTGTCTTATGTTATTCTTGGTACAAAAAATAAATTGATGACAAAATTTTACATAGTGCAAAAAAGTATTTTGTGGCGTTTTTTCGTTTTGTTTTGGAGTCAGTTCGTGAGTATTGGTTAGAGTGGGTTGGTGGCTAACCATTTTCTTCTGTGTGCGTTTTCGCCCAGTGGAGCCCTTTTTCCACATTCAAGAATTTGCATAATTTTAGTTTAGTGGTCGTTCTACTATTGCGTCTGCACAGCGGCTCTGATTCATTCATGGGCTTGCCTTTCAAGAACATTCTCGTGTAATAATTTCGTTTGTAGGGTCACTTATACCAGTGGATTTTACATTTTGTGTATTGCTTGATTTTCCTAATAATAATTTCATCATTCAAGCCAAGCATCACATATAGCATCTCAGTACATAAATCCCGTGTCGCTAACTCAGGATAGTCCAGTTAGTGTCAGGGTCAGAACTGAGTCAGAAATCTCCTGAGAACTGCAGAAGGTTTGCCGGGGGCATACAGACCGAAATTTCACAGTTGGAGAAGATGAGATTAATGACAGTAATGAGCTCACTAGTTTTTCATATTGAACGCAACGCGAAGCATTAATTATTCCGAAATGAATGAAGTTTTGTACCTGGACAACTTTGAACAACTTGTCTACTTGTGATTTGGTCAAGTCAAATTTCTAATAGGCAAGGAGGAGAAAGTCGGAGAAGCTAAGTATACTGGTATTTTCTTTTGTAAGATCAGTAGGTCAGCACACTTCGTAAAAATGAAAATGCCTATTAAACTACGACAGAATGTTATTTTTCTCATTCTACAGTATACTGATTCATTTTCATACTACAGTACACCTGTCATATACTTTCATTCTGTATCAAGGCACTGATCGTTTTTTGACACCGAATTTTTATAATCGTACAGTATACCTATCACATGCAGCTGATCAAGGCGCTCACTTCTAAATTTTGATTCGGCATGTCGATCAAAACGCCGACTTTGCTACCAGAAACGAAATTGTCGTATTTCAAATTATTGTACGTGTTGATGGCTTGCGTGATTTCTTGCTGCGACAGGGTGAGCGAATAGCGCCGAAAATATTGCAAAAATCGAGTTTGCACCCAATAAGTGACGGCTCGGTCTTCGAAAAGGCCGATGCTGAATGCCGGGCGATCTTCTATACGAGCCAACTTCATCATGCCGGTCTCTTGCTGGTGTTTTTGTATTTTTCCTTCCTTCAAATCTTTGGTCAAATTGGAGGCCAAGAAAGCGGCGGCGATGCCTTCAGCTTGCATTTCGATCAATTCTTTCCTGCACAAAAATGCAGGTTTCAAGTTTTCCATTCAGTTCAAGTTTAATGAATTGAATTAGTTACTGTAGATGAATACTTATGATTCTGAAATCACTGACTACAATAGTCTACTTCGCCTCATTGATGTGAAAAACTAAACATGTGGGACGTCTCAACTTGGAAAATGATGGACATTTCGCATGATCAGCCAGTGTCGAATAATTGTACATTGTACATTGGAGTAGGCACATAAAACTTCCAAAAGTTTCCAATGCTTTTTAGTGTAAAATACCACATTACTTCGAAGAAATGATTCACAGACGTATAATTTTCTCAAATTCACTGACTTATTGAAGTAGATGGGTTTTTATGCAAATTTTTCACAGATTCCACAAAAAAAACATCAAATTCATATGGCAAATATGGATGGAGTTCAGTTCAGAATGAAGAAAGTTTACAGATGGTTATTCGATTAAGATTAGTTTTAGGCAAATTTTGGATCCTTCAGAAACTGCTAGGTAATGGAAATTCCAAAAAACTGTAAATTTTTTTAGAAAAATTTCTTTTGATTACGGCCAAAGATGTACATTGATGGGGTATGCGGGTATTACTTTTCTCTGAAGGTATCGGCACAGCCTAGGAATTTTTGCAATTAAAAGTTTTTTATTGTAGCCAAAATTTATTTGAAAACCACAAATGTTATATCCTCATAAACAAGTAATTAATAGTCATTTTCTGAAAAATTTTTCATGTTTGTCTCGAAGCGGTGTTTTGTACTACTGTTTTTGGCAATAATACCAGATTTTTTTCAAAGTGACTTTCTGCGTTGAATGAACAGAGAAAAAACTCTTGGACGTTTTACACGACACTTTTTTTATGCTAAAGTAATTTACACACTTTTTGGCCTAAATGTAGCCCACGTTTTTCCAATTTAGAGTCAAAGTTTAGTACAGTGGGAAAAGTTTCCCAGAAGTCCAGAGCTTTTGTCGTAAAGTTAGACAATTCTAGTTATGGCCCAAGGCGGATTTTTATCAAATTAAAACAGGGCAATTGGAACTTCCATGGAATCCAGACGTTAGTTGAAAAATTATACAAATGAGAACTGACGAATATAAGAAGGGCTGCAGACGTCCCACAACTTCATCAATGTCTCAAAATTGCGTTGGGCATGGAAACGTTTGGATCGGGAATAAAATTATTGTGCCATTGATGAATTTTGTGAACTTTTGAAATTAATAATTTCTGCTAAAAGAAGGCATTGTGAATCAGAGTTATTGTAAAGATTGTTTGTCGTGTTTCAATCAATTTCTCTTGGCCATAACTGGCATAGTTGTGAAAATATTCAGGTTAAAAATCAAGTTCTGGTCTCAATTATTACTCATTCTTCACCTCGAAATATCCGGGAGTGTTGTTTTAAACACCCGGTATATGCTGATTTTAAAAAGATAAGTTTCATCAATATTGATTATCTTTTGATCGAGTTATGGCCGTTCAAACATTTTTGATCGAAAATTATGCAAATTTTTAAAAATACAACGTAAAGGGGATCATCATACAGTCTTGATTTAAAGTCCATTCGTTTCCAAATTCTTTGTAGCATTTTTCCAAACACTATCCTGCTTATGTGCTAATTTTGAGATTGGGGCCCAGACGTCTGGTAACTGATTTTACACTGATTCTGGCCATTTATGAGTGTGCATTGTCCAAACCATAAGGAATTGGTGGAAAACCCAAACTTATACAGCTATTTGAGAGAACATGTCTCAAAATAAATTATTTTCTGCAAGAACAGTTAGTCCACCAGGCTTTTTCTATGTGCATAGCTGCTAAAGGGGTATGTTTAAATTGTTGTTCTTTCTTTGAGAGTTCATTTAAAATTTGTATTTACTGTACATATTAATTTTTACTGAATAAACGAAGAATTTATAAATGAAAAATGATCTCCATTATTCAAAATCTGTGGTTTTTTATGTGCATTCCATCTGGAACCTAACAAAACAAAAAAATTAAGCCAGGAAAGTACTATTTTTGAGATTTTATTAGTCGTTCTTTCTTTCGGCAATGCACTTTAAAATTTTCCGAGTTTGGGTTTTTGCTGAGGGTATTTAACATAACATTTTCAGAAAGAGACTTTCAAGAGGATTCGAAATATTCAAGTTATTGTGTTATCATGAAATAATTTTTAACGAATATGTAAATTAGGTGCAAACATTATTAGAGGAGCTGGCGTTGTGGTAGAAGTGAGAAATATACCTTTACATCAGTTTAATATGAAGGAATAGTGTGGCCAAAATTTGATTGTTCTTAAGCGACTATTCTGAAAAATGTGTTGAGACACCCTGTTTCACGCTTTAGTTTTCTGAGAATATCTTGTAGTGAGCAGAAATGAGATGCCGATGAGAGCAGGAATCTGAGACAGAGAATTCTTTACAGCTACTGAGGTTTTTTGACCTCAAATGCAATTGGCAGCTTCAAAAACGGTCAAAAACATGAATAATCTAAAAGTTTTCGACGCATTATTAAGGAACAAAGTAAAAATGGACCTAAAAATCGGTGATTTACAATTAATACGTGCAGTTCATGGTATACTGTAGGAGAAGTTTCAAAGTGGTAACCCTGGAGTACACCACTGAGTAATTTTTGAACATTTCTAGCATAGCTTACTCTTGCGGAGACACAAGGTGTTCATTCTTCATCATTTTCTTCGATTCCATGAGATGAACGGGCTGTTTGTGATGGTGATTGCGCGCTTTTTCCTCGGAACTTTCGGACGACGACGACGACGAAGAAGAAGAAGAGGACGACGACGAATGGAGTTTCTTGGGCACACGGTTCGATAGGGCCAAGGCGGCCAAACAGGCGACCAAAGCGACGTATTTGAGCATTGTGTTGTGAATCTGGAAAAATATATTGTATAATGAAGCCAATAGTTATAGTAAGCATCGTACAGGCTCACTTTTTCAGAGATAAAATTCGACGAATACAATGAATGTGTTGAGGAGTAGATGAACTTATATAGTATGCAAGTGACAGTTCGGAATAGTGACTGATTGGCTACAGTGATTGACAGTGCCAACGGTTATCATGTTTCAATGTGGAGATAAAGCGCATTGTACGAAACGTGCTTATCTGTTGCGTGACGAGTAATTTCGTTTTTTCATTGACAAGTTAAAGACGTCAGTCGAACCTTTACCAGGCAAAAAATTTGACAAGTTCTGCGTCGTATCTGTAATACTTTTCTTATCACTTTTCCAACTATAGGACTGACATATTCACATACAAAATTCCGGTGACGATATTTCAACCTTTTGTGCTCTGCTTTTTGTAACCTTAGGTGAGGTACAAAAGTTTTGGGAACCAGCTGCTGAAACTTGATTTACACCGTATCGTAAATCATTGGGCATAAGTCTTTTGTCCATTCATTGTACAATCATGATTTGAATTCACCCTTGAGAAATTGACTTTAAATTTAGATTGTGTCGCAACCTGGAGCTCGTCTCGCTCTTGCGCCCATCTCACTTTAGCGCCTTGCCTCAAATTGCCACTCAAGCTATTTTGGATTTGTTTCACATACTTTGGAGCCTGTGGCTGATGTGTTTTCATTTATGTAAACTTCACGCAAAGTTTTACTAACCATAATGGCTAAAAATAGCTCAGGCCACCCTGAATGGCATAAGCCTAAGCCTGAGCCTAAGCCTGAACCCTAAGCCTAAGCTTAAGCCTAAACCTAAACCTCAGCGTAAGCCCAATCCTAAGCCTAACCGAAAGCCTAAACTAAATCCTAAGCTGAAGCCTAAGCTAAAGCTTAAGCTGAAGCCTAAGCTAAAGCCCAAGCTAAAGCCTAAGCTAAAGGCTAAGCTGAAGCCTAAGCTAAAGCCTGAGCTAAAGCCTAAGCTAAAGCTTAAGCTAAAGCCTTAGTTAAAGCATAAGCTTGAGACTAAGCCTAAGAATAAGCTAACATTTCTTATGCAAAATATGGTTTTCTTCAATGTCGTGTTGGCCTAGCAAATGTGTTCTTCCATCTGAAATTGACCCTTGCGGTATGTTTAGAATATCCATGGAGTTGAATTAATTCAGTACGACACAAAATTAATGTGGTGGCAATCGCCTCTTACTTAAGCGATTGAATGAGTATTGAAATAACAGAGTAGGGGTACCAAAGTCAGACGGGCGCTAAGTCAGGCTGTACCCAAATAATGGGCCATAGACAAACTTTTGGTCATACTCTTGCGAGAATGCAAATCGAAATAAATATCCAATTGAAGGAAAATTTGGACACCTTCATATGCTACAACGAAAAAGACAGTACATTGTTCAGTCACATTGTGGAAGATGACCTGTCAGGAAGATTGCAAAGATTTTATATGGACTGTAATTTCTTACTGTGTTTGTTTCTTAATTTTGTTTTCATTCATAGCTTTCGAGATTTTTCAGTCGAAGATAACCTTCGGCTCAGTTCGTGTTATTTTTACGCATTTTTAAAGCATGAAAGTGTGATGCTAAAACATGGCACCATGAACCTGTGTGTATTCCTCCAGTGGAAAGCAAAACAAAACACGTGTACCAAACTTGATGGATGAGCTAACATCATTGATGCTAGAGAAACTATATGGTTGTGCGTGGGTGTGTTTCTACGACTTGTTTAATTTTTTTCTCGTATTTTTCGTCCTGTTTGTTCGAAAAATCTTTTTATTAAATTCGACACCGTTTGGCTTCTCGTTTCTCAGTTCAGCCGCTACGTTACTACGGTAAGATTATTATTGATTTTACCTCATCTTATTTCTCACTGAATTAGCTTGTGCTTAAGCTTATTTCAACCTGAGTAGTCTTTACAGCTCCAGTTATATCCAATCGATTAGTTGCAGCATAGCTAATCAGGATGTAACAGACCTCTAGAATGGACTGCTGTTGACCATTGTCTATTGAAGAAACGGTTAAGGTTCAAGGAACAAGAAAAGCATGCTGATGCGATGATAGATTTACTTTGAACGCATAGAAGGAGGACTATAAATAGATTTGATATTGCATGGCAGCCTGAGGCTACTCAGTGTGAAGTTTCAATTGATGCTTAAATGTGTGGCATGCAACGACATAGAAACCTGAACGAGTTTGAATTTGGAACTGATGTATGGATACGATCACGATTAAGGAAATTTTAATTATTGAAAAGACTCTGATAGTGAAGTTTGGCTTTTGTGATGTGACCCTGAAGCTCAGATACCGTCGAGCTTGAGGCTGCCCTAGGAATAAAGACCACCAAATGCACGAAATCAATATGAAAGACAATGCTCACGTGCTTTTCTCGATGCAGACGGCTGGTGTGGATTGATATCAAACGTCTGTATTACACTGAAATACTGACTGAATGATGGGGAGCTGTCAAGAAAAAAAGCGAGGTAATGTGTTGAATGAAATTGTTATTCTGAGGATCAATGCACGAAGTCATTGTGCTGAAGTGACCGTAGACGCAGTCAGTTTGTTTTAATGAACCCCTCCTACTCATCCCATCTAATGCGGCGTATTCCTAAAACAGCGTTTCCTAAAACAGCATTTCCTAAAAGAGCGTTTCCTAAAACAGCATTTCCTAAAACAGCGGATTCCTAAAACAGCGGTTCCTAAAACAGCGGATTCCTAAAACAGCGTTTCCTAAAACAGCGGATTCCTAAAACAGCGTTTCCTAAAACAGCGGATTCCTAAAACAGCGTTTCCTAAAACAGCGGATTCCTAAAACAGCGTTTTCAATAAAAGAATATTGTAGTAAAAAATTGAATGTTATTGTTATGTGCTCTCATTTTGCGCCGAATTGTTGTAATAAAAAATTGAATGTTATTGTTTTCTCATTTTGCGCCGAATTGTTGTAGTACAAAATTGAATGTTATCGTTATGTGCTCTCATTTTGCGCCGAAAACCATGCACATAGCTTTTTTGGTGTTTATTTTAAACGTTTAAGCATCTACAAACGTTTGCATTTGAAAAAACAGTTTTCTTTCAAAAGTCTACAAAAATCTGCATTTTTTGCCCAAAAAAATAAAAAGCTACTAAAATTTTGCTTCGCATCAATTGACACTTTTTCCATTTTGAATGAAAAATAGCGAATTTCGCAATGATTAAACCCCCATGCATTTGCATACGGATAAGACACGTCGTTGGAGAACAATTGCAAAGATAGTGGATATACGCCAATGACTACATATTTACTAAGTTAATGGTTAGTCAATGTTCGTTTATTATGTAACAAAAACAGACACTCTTCATTTATAAAAGCACGATCTGAGCAAAATAAACTTTTTCAACAGCGATCTAGTGTAAAAAAACTGAATGACAAATTGTGCCCATATATCATATACTAGGAAGTGCTGTTTTAGGAAAACGCTGTTTTAGGAAACGCTGTTTTAGGAAAACGCTGTTTTAGGAAACGCTGTTTTAGGAATCCGCTGTTTTAGGAAACGCTGTTTTAGGAATCCGCTGTTTTAGGAAACGCTGTTTTAGGAATCCGCTGTTTTAGGAAACGCTGTTTTAGGAATCCGCTGTTTTAGGAAACGCTGTTTTAGGAAACGCTGTTTTAGGAAACGCTGTTTTAGGAAACGCTGTTTTAGGAACCGCTGTTTTAGACCTCTGCGTATATCGAGCCAACAATAGCAATCAATAGAATATGATTTTCCAACGAAAAGGAGTTGGGTGGGATTGCTCTCAGAGAGGCTAAATAACCATACAAAGAGCAATTTTCGACCTAAGAATGAGGTTGCATACACTTTTAAAGCGTAGACCAGGATGATTTCTAAAAATAAACGTTAAAGTATTGTGTGAAAAACTTTTCTACCCCCTCATAACATGCATTTTGTAGTTCATTTTTCTCAAAATGCTTGCAAGTGAGCTGAAAAGAAAATACTATGTGCCATTCTATATCTTTAGGATTTCCTGCTGAACGATAGACCATATATGCTAATTTTTTAGAACATTCTGCAGTGAAACTATTGTGCAATGTCTTTGAGTACAGTAATTGTTTTTGACAGTTTACATAATGTTGAGTAGTGCAGGTCTTTTCTCGCCTTTTTGTTCTATGGCGATTGTCTTATGCAAATATTTCTCTGCACATAAAGGTTTGGTCATTCTAGAGTAGGAGCGACGTACATAAGATAGCCCACACCACCTCAGTAATGTTACAATAGTGATTTTTTTCTCCAGGCTTTGAAAAAATTGGAAGTTTGCATGTACTTGATCCCATCAACTATTCAGTACAAAATAGGTAGTCGATAGACCATCTTAAAAAGTGCTATAATTCTCATGTATTATATTTGGCTTTTCTTGAAATGCTTCCAAATAATGAACCTGAGAAGTAAATACTATTCAATATATTTCTAACATTTTCTGCCAAGCGGTACAGAATATGAAATTAAGATTTGTGGCAACTCTAGACTAAAACACTCTTAAGCTTTTCGAATAAAAATTTATACAGCAATGTATTTTCCTTGCCCTTCTTTCTGAATTTCCGTGTTGCAAGCAAAGCAGTGTAGAGCAGCCATCATCAGATGAGGTTATTTCCCAATATTAGTTGGTTTTATAAAATATGAATAGTTTCTTTTTCTTGAATTGTTTATGTGTGCAAAGCGTTTATTATTTCAATTTCTTCATTTCCTTTTGAACCATGTCGCATAAGACTGGAAACTTGAGGATCTACTCAACTGACCAATGTCATTTTGGATTTTAAAATTCTACACTGAAATCTTTTATAATCGACTTCGAGGGCAATCTTATTTTCTCTCATTTTCAATCTAAAATCATTTTTTTAGAAACAGACTGTAGTTACATCTATATACCTTTTATTGTTCTTTAGAAATATACGTCAAAACTATTTTGATTTGCATGAAAAAAGACAAATGGGAAAAGGATTATTTCGACATTATTCTATTTGCTGTGCGCTATCCGATGCACTATAGAACGTTTAATTGTCATTTGCTGCAGTTTTCGACCATATAACGTAGCCCCGTTAACAGGGTGTTCCAACACATTTCTGAGCAGTGTGGCTATTGGATTGTTAAAATTTTTAAGCTATTCACTATTTTAAAGCATTCGCTTGTTTATGACCAGTTGAGTAATGTTACAGTAATTTCCTTTTCCCCTAGGTAATATTACATTAAAATTTGCATAAATGTACATATTGAGAGTGAATATGATAAGGATGTCAATCAGAAGAAGCATTCATCTCTAATTTTTATGGAACGAGTTAGAAGCAAGCGTGACATGTACAACATGCATGTGGCAGAATTCCATGTTTTACTCCTGGGTGGAAAATTCCATGATTTATGGTAAACAGGCTGTTATTGGTATACAAACCTAGGAATCCGCATTTTTCCCAATTGAAAATCATTAAATTTCAAGGATACCCAATTAAATTTTATTTACAAGTCAAAACAATGAAAAAATTGAATTAAAAAGTCAAAATAGACCCACTCAAGGATAACAGGTCAACCATTCCAGTAAGTCAACCATTTCAGTAGGCTGACCTATGATATAAGCATCATTTTTTAGGCCTCAGTAGGTCCACGGTGCCAGTAAGTCGAGTGTCCCATAAAGTCGACTGGAATTCGACGACAGTTCAATGATCCAATTTATGGGATCATATTCTTTCAAAGCTTAAGCTTAGGCTAAAGCTTAGGTTTGGGCTTAGACTTAGGCCCAGCAGTTGGCTTAAACTTAGGCTTATGTAAAAAATACATGCTAAGTTGCAGTGCAGTGAACCTTTGGGAAGAGTGGACCTACTGGTATGGTCGACTTATTGGGACTGTCGACTTAGTGGCACACAATCGAGCATCACATGTCCGGATGCTGCTCAAAATTTTCCTTGCGAACGATGATCGAGATTGTTGATTAATTGCTGAAAGAAATTAATTGAATTTGAAGGATATGTTATAAATAGATTTTTGAATCATTTTTGAAATAAAATTAATCTGAGTAGTAATTCTTCTCTTAACAAGATTAGGCAAAATAACAACCTTGAGTTATTGCAGCTTGCCTTTTTCATTTTAGAAAATTTTTTGTTGTATAGCAGTTTGCATGTTCACTGATGTTTCATGTGAAAAATATTTTCTGCCACATTAATCGGCGACAAATATGAAATCACACCGTTAGTATGCAGGCATGAGAACGTCATGAATAGCTGCACATCACTCTGCCAGAATTACTGATCAAACATAAGTTGTTAACCGGTTTTTCCAACAATTTTTCCAGCCATAGTCTGTATATCCTGAAAAGTAAACAATAAAAGTGGAAATCAAATAGTATTCTCTATTTGTATGAATTTCGGCTGAACCATATGTTGCATTGAACTGCAGGAGTGTAAGCATTCTGCACTAACCTTCAAAAGTTTAGCACCTTTATGCGAATTTCAGCGTGAAGAAGGTCCATGTGGAAATAGCTGTGGCCTATAGAATGCACTATGACAAGAATGATTTCTCAATTTACACTTCGAGCTTCTCTCTTTAGCTAACCTGTAGCGAAGTTTTTAGATTAAAAAGTTGTATTGAAAAAGTTTCATCTAAATGATCTTGACCACAGTACTGATGCTGCCAATTTTAAATTCACAAGGATTTTAGTTTTTTTTTACTGTAACCATATTTTTTTGCTAGAATCTTCGATTTTCAATGCATGAGTAGCTGAATGTTCTTGTGTCAATAATAGACAGTATATTGCATAATTGATTACTTTTCCTTCGGAAAAAATTCTTTCCTTTTTAAAACTTTTGAGCTAACATTACATAAAGTTTTCCATGTCGTAGATTTTCTTAGAATGCTTGTAAATCATCAAAACTGGAAAACCAGTACCACAATTCTGTTTTTCCTCAGCTCAGTCTGAAAGATTGTAAAATAGGAACTTTGCTAGAACAATTTCGAGAACTTGACTCATTTTTGCCATTCCTTGATTGAGAATCACGTTACAAAAATCGAACTGAAGAAAAAAATTATGATCGTGGTAAAACGACGATAAAACAACGGATTCAAAATCCAGAACACGAAAAAAGCGCAGAAAGAATGTGTCACTCCGGTGCACGAAACCAATGTCTGTAAATCAGATTTTTCATTGAACACATCCCATCGCAGGAAAAAGTGATGCACCGCCCGATCATATTCAAAATTTTCATCGTTTCGTTCATGGCCGGTTGCTCGTCCTTAAAACGGCGGAAATTCGAATGCGCCAAATACCAGCATCTGATTTTACAACACGAGCACCTTCTGAGTCGTTGCTCTTCCAAGGAACAATGTCTGCCTCGGCCTGGACGTTGTTTAGGCCGCGTGTGTTCTGAAAATCGTGATTTAATCGATTGTATTTTCGATGGTAAATCGAAGTGATGAGTTTTTTGGGGGTTGACCTCAATCACACAGGGTGCTACCATAACCACGTAGATGTTTGCCCCCACCTGAATAGTTAATGTTCGGAGGCGAACAGGAATTTTTTCTCCTAAAACGCATCAAATTGGGTATTAAACGATATATCTTGTTGAGCTCTATTCAAAAATATGATTTAGAATTATGTACCGTAATTTTTAACGAAGTTAGGAGTGCTTAAAGTTTGGTTGGCAAAAAATGGTTGATTACTCCCCCACAGAATTTCACTGCTGCCGATGTATGTTTTCGACAATGTTTCCTCACCTGAATCCACGAGTATACAAAGTAAAACGATCAAAATGTTAATTTGCGCAATAAAGATGGCCATATTAAATGCTGAAACAAATATATTTGTTGATTCAAGAAGATTTCTTTTTCCCGCAAACAGACTGAAAATTGACATTAGACTGAATGTCCGTATTAGCAGCTCATCTGGAATAAACAAGCCATTGAAGGTCACTGATTTTTTTCTTTTGTCATATTGGAAGACAGCTGCCCTTGATCACTTTACTAGCGACCTTTCAGAATGAATTTCTGAGGGCATATCTGTGGCTCGAGTCATCTGTATTGGATAGTAAAACTACTCATCTATGACATATAAGAATGTCACTTCTATCAGACATCTCATTTATGCAAAATCATACAACGTAAGAACGTCATAATTGAACAAAAAATTGATCGAGATTCATTCCGTATCATGATTTAGTTTTAGTACTGTGAACGTCGCCCGTCCTGCCCAACAGATGGGGATGTCGAATATTTATTTAAATAGTTGTTACTTATTTCTGTTAGCTAGTGATTAACCGAAAATCTGGAAAATCGGGCTGGAGCTTGGAGACTTTTGGGTGGAATTTAGTACAGGGTTGTTACTTTTTCAGTCAAAAAACATGACGACAAGAAACTGATATTTCTAGAGGTTTTTCTAACAAGAATGTCATAAATGATCTTTAGACGACAATCATTCCAAGTAAGTATAGCATGTTTTTCTTGAAATGCTTCTGAATAATGAAAGTAGAAAGCAAGTATAGTATTTTCTATCTTTATTATGATTTTCTGATAAAGACTGTGTCATATAGGACCAGAAATGTGTAAGCAAATCCTAAAAATTTTTCTAGTGAAAATTCTTACTGCAAAAGCTCCATGTAAATACGATTTTGACGACAGTGCTGATTTTTGTCATTTTCGGAGGCATTTCATGAAAAACAGGGAACACGTCGTATTCTATGATACATTCTTTGCATGACAGATGAAAATTCTACCTTCTGACAGTTTACTGGTATGAACAAAATGTAGATAAAGATATATTAGGTCGTTTATCGTACTTGTAATAGAGTTTTCATCACAAACTGAGCTTGTTGGGAAGTTGAAAAATTTTTGAAAAGGGAGAATATTCAGAAATTTTCCCAATTACGTAAATTGACTCATACCGAAAACGAAAACATAAGCAACACACAACACGAAAGAAGAAGGAAAAATAACAAAGAAACATATAAGGTAAAGAAGGAAAATCTGGAGAAAGTGTTAGTGCATTCTCTATCGCTCATTAGGACTCCTAATTGGGAATTCCCTCATTTGGGAATTCGTTCAAATGGGAATCGCTCACTTGGGAATAGACCCACCAAAGCAACCGCATTATACTCTGTACATTTTGAAATGATCAATGCAGCGGTCGAAGTTTCAGCAAAGGCAGCTTTACTAGAGCTCAGGAAGTCAATTTTGATAATCTTGAAATGATAAAAAAAGTGATTATCAACGAGTCTGTATCATGAAGGAAAAATTTACCAAACAAGGTCAGCAAGTTTTCCATAGTTTTGGATAAGATTTTGGCCGCGACCCCGCTGCATCGATCATTTCAAAATGAATGGAGTATAGTATAATAGCAAAAACTGTTCAAGAGATGTATTTAGTGTATTTTTTCAATTTTCGACTGTAATCGTGAGTCAAGGCTAAAAATAATTATGTTAAAAATTAATGTGTTTGCATCAAATACCAATTTCAGAACAGAAAATGACAAATTTTGATGTCTTTTAATGAGAAAAGTTTAGTGTTTTGATTATGCATTATTCGGGGTAAAGAGATTTTCAGCATAATAGGATATTCGGAGTAATGGGACCTAATGCAAAATAATTTAGATTTAATCTAAAGTATTATTCGGGGTAAGGAGCGTGGGGGGGCAATGAGAATTTCAGTGTAACAGTACATTCAGTGTGCGAGAATACAATACAACGATTGTTCGCTCTTTTTAGCTTAGTGGCTGGCGAAAGAGAATTCATAAGTTATTTGCTGAAAATTGAATTCATATGATATTAAAGCCAAAACATGACTCAGAACTTCTATTTTCAGAGCACATGCAGTTGCGTACAGTTCCTTCGCCTTGCCATGCTCCTAAACAAACTCGACTCCAGGGATTGAGAGGGAAGTCAAAACGAAAATAGTGATGATGGAAATGAACGGCGATGTAGTTGAGAAAATGAATATTCGATGAAGCCCAAGTTCAAGTTTAAGATTTATAGCACTATATTTCCTTTCATCTCCAGCTTCATACACCCTTCGGCTGGAGGCCAAATTGAGTCTCTGGTCGATCACTAATCGAGGAACCAACATAGGCCCTGAATCTATGCCTCATGTCATGTGAAGAAGTTTCCGATAGTCTGCATATTTTTTAGATTTTTGCGCATGTTTACATTATCTAAAGAACTTATGTGTCCAAACTGAAGTATGAGTTAGTTATATGCACTTCGGAGTTTTAAGTGTCACTCAACATCTAAACGTCATCCGTTTTTGTCTTGCGTCAGCCCTTTTATGAAAAAAATAGCAGAAATAAGGATTGTGTGTCGATACCCCGACCATCCCTTTATCCTGACTATCCCTTTACCCCGACCATCCCGTTACCCCGATCATCCCGTTACCCGACTAATGTTAGAAGTGAAATACACAAAATCCCTTTATCCCGACCGCTTCTTTATCCCGACTGTCCCTTATCCGTACCATTACACCGACTCCCTTGATACTATTTTAACTAATAACTTCATTTGGAAGAGCCTCAACAGCGCTGCGCCATTCGAGCGCAGCTGGTGCACCCTAAGCCTAAGGAAAATTTTAGAGGAAAAATAAATGCCTACTTACTAGTTACAGAAATCCATGCTCAAAATTAACAAACAACTCATATACAGGCTAAAGGCTAAAGGCCGTATTTATTTTTTTGATTTGGTCTGAATTATATAAAAAGTAAATGAATCACAAACGTTGTAGTACCTGTAATATCATTTTTCATAATCAATTCATTAATTTTATTTTGCACTAAAGTATGTAAATCTGTAAGTTCCAAATTATAACGTAAATACAGACTTGCAAAAAACAACACACGGGGTAACGGGATTATTATAAAAGAGGAGCTTTTCATGAAATTTTGCATTGGTCGGAATATCGGGAATTCAATGCATCAGTCGGGGTGACGGAATGGTTGGGATAAAGGGATAGTCGGGATAGAGGGACAGTCGGGGTAACTGAATGGTCGGGGTAAGGGGACACAACGGAAATAAGGGCCTTTAACCGACAAAACGTACCAGAATTTTTGCTTTGTTCAATGATGCAAAATTTTCAAAGAGCGAAATTGCAAGTCCTTAAAATGTTCATAGAACAACTGTGATTGACACTATCACCAGACATCGAACAACTGAGTCATACAGAGATAGTATAAGGAGTGGACGCCCTCGGAAATTTTCTAGCCTTGGCTTTTATGAAGAATTGAAGAAAACTGGCAATTATCAGGCCCCGAACTTTGAGATCAACTTGGAAATGGCAGTGGAACATCTGTTCATTTGTCAACAATTCATAGATTTCTTATCCGAGCTGGATTCAAAGGCAGAGTCACCGTATGAAAGCCATTCATTAGTGAAGTCAACCATCAAAAACGTTTGAATTTTATCCGCCATTATGTTTCATGGACGCCAGCTGATCTTGATCAAAAGTTTTGTGGTCAGACGAATCAAAGTTTGAGTATTTCAATCGGAGAAGATGTGTCTATGTTCGTCATCACCCAGGGGAATGGTTGGAACTGTAAAACACGGGAGTAATGGAGTGTTAGTCTGGGGATCCTTCGTGACCAATGGTGTTGGGATATCTTGTTCTTATTCCAAAAGACTCCAAATTTACAGCTGTGGCCTACACACAATTACTCAGAAACCACCTATAAGCTTCAGCAGATGCAGCTATACCATTGTGTGCCACTTTGAATTGAATTTATCAACAAAGATAACAATCCACAACATTCTAGCAAGTTAACCAAAAAATTTTTCACCGAAGAAGAAATTTCGGTCTTAGAATGGTCTCCACAATCGCTGGATTTGAATCCAATGGAAAGTTTAAGGAGGATTTTGAAAGAATTTCTCATTCGCAACAACTTCTATGCCAAAAATGAACGGTAAATGAAAGAAAAGTTAATGAACGTTTTTAACACAATAAGTGTTAAATCTTTGAAAAAGTTAGTTTCCTCAATGCCAGATTGAATAGCAGCCCTAATTGCTGGAAATAGTTATCCAACTGAATATTAAATATGTTATATGATTGATAGTAAAGCTTTAGAAATAGTTGCACCTTATAATCTTTGCTCATTTTAAGTAGAATTACATTAAAAGTCACAAAATCTTTGAAAATGCACACCCTGCCGGAAACTCTTGCACATCACTGTACTTCTACAGCCACTACCATTTAGGCTCTTACCAATCAGATTACACCATGAAGAATTAGGAATAAATATAATTGGTTGGGTGTCACATGCACTAAAATTTGATTGGTTATTGCCGTAACATAAAGTATAAATGCGGTTCTTGAGGTGAGCATTCACTTCTTACATGGAACATACAGGATACAGTTTGGGAAGCCCTGCATGCTTTTCTGCTGCAAGCTAATGTCTCTATCTCCAATTACTAGCAAACTTGCTGTGACTGAAAGCAGTGTTTGATCAGTATAGAAGTGTTACACTGAACTATCATCACTTATAAGAAATTCTCTTGAAAGGCTTACAGTAATCAGTCGTGTATGTTGTAGCGGTGCGTCCGGCTGTTCATCACACGGCATGCCCCACACCCACCACCACTGATGCAACCACAATTGCGGGACCATCCACGTGGCTCAGTTGTTAGTGCAGTTGGATAGCGCGTCTGTCTTGTATGCAGAAGGTCGAGGACTCGAGCCCCTCACTGAGCATTAGCTTTTTTATCTGCCAGCCACGTGGATTTGGGCCTACAACATTGGTGACTGCACCAGGGGCCCTCCTCCTCAAAATGGGAAGGGCAGTTGTAGTGATGCGTCCGGCTGTTCATTACCCGGCATGCCCCGCACTCACCCCATCACTACAACCACAATTTCCGAAATATCTATGTCGCTCGGTTAGTGCAGTTGGATAGCCGTTTTCCTTGTATACAGAAGGTCGAAGGTTCGAGCCCCTCACCGAGCATTATTTTTCTGACGTGCCAGTCACGTGGATTCGCGCATACAGCATGTACAAGCAGTTAGCTAATCCTGCCGTCACTTAGCCGACGCAAAGACTAAACACAATGAGAATGGTGTTTATATCCTAAGACAAAACTACTACCTTTTTATGGTTTTTCACGCAATATTTCTTTGACAACTATAAAATTAATCGACAGATTCTATAGAAATACTGCTCAAGCATCAAAGTCTCAGTGAAAAACACTCGGCGAGATTATTCAACGAGGTGACTAATGCCTCGATTACATGCAACACACTCGCTCAACAATTTCTCAAATAAATGTCAATAGCATGCGAGCTTGGGGAAAACAGCATCGGAAATGCTACAGGGATTGTTTGTGTATAAATTATCATCACGTTAATGTTTGTAACAAAATCATTATACCGGATTATAATTGCATTTAATGAGCGCATCGCTATGAAAAATCGAACGTTGAAGCATCGCTATAAGGCGTCCCGCGCCCTGTTGCTCTATTTAGAAAAGTGACGTTCATCATCATTTTGATAATGATAAGACATTTAAGGAAAAAAAGAATCCTACGCTCTTGATTATAGCTTTTCAGAAAATGTTTACGAGAATGTAATTTTCAACTCAAAAGTTCAAGTAGATGTCGAGAAAGAGAATTGAAAACACGGTTCTCGTTTTTTTTCTGGACTTTGTTGTATGTGTTAGGAGTTTGGAGCTTGAACGTAGAAGTTAAAAAATGTGGAATTCCTTTTGCAATTATCAAGAGCTATAGGTGACGCCCACACTAGGAGGTTAGGAGTGAATCTGGGTTAAAACAATATGCTTGAAGAGCACTTCTAGGAAGTGAGTTACAGATAAAATTTCAAGGAGTGTTTTGCAATAACCCAACAATAGTCTCCAATAAGCACAAACAAAATCCAGCAAAGTGCATTGTCTCCAAGAGTGTACCCTGGCGCCCCATGTTGTAGGCGTCGGATGGCACTTTTCCATCGCAAGTTTGGTGGGGCCTTTTCCATTTCCATCTCAGAATTGCATATTTCCATCTCAAAACGCATCGATTTTGTTTTATATTCGTATTCCATCTTGCATCGGATTCTCCTTCAGAATGTTTAGATATCAAAAGACATTGTTTCGGTTTCAAAAAACTGCTAGTACTTTTTTCCGCACATTCAAGGAGTTCCTTTTCTCTTAGGTCAACTATTAAGCCTAATTCAGAAGTAAAAAATCATAGGAGATTTTTATTGCCGACAGTCGCCGATTGTCGCTGATTCCGTGAGAATTTCATGGGTGACTGTTCCCGATTTTACCAGTCGTAAGTGAAAAAATCATAGAATTTTTGTCGCTGACAGTCAGCCATTGCTGGCGACAATCACCGATAGTCGGCGACAATTGCCGATTGTCGCCGATTTTATACATAGGACCCCGGAAAGAAAGGGAGGAAATTGAACACTGATTTTTTACGTTTTAAGCATAGGAAGCGGAGGTTGACCGAGGCGGAGTACTCTCATGTAAGCGATTCCCAAGTGAGCGACTATCAAGTGAGCAAATTTTCAATTGAGCGATTCACACCTGAGCGATTCCCAATTGAGCGAATTCGTAAATTCGCTCAATTGGGAATCGCTCAGGTGTGAATGTGAATTTCCAATTGGGCGATTCCAAACGAGCGATCGAGAATGTTATAACACTTTCTTCAAATTTTCCTTCTTTGCCTTATATTTTTTTCACTTATTTCTTCTTTTTGTTTTCTGTGTGTACTGCTCATGTTTTCGTTTATGTGTGTTTTTGCATTTTCATTTTTTGTCTGTGCTTTCTTTCATTGTATTCCTTCTTATCTCTCCTTTTTTGCTCATGATACAATACATTATAAGTTGTTATTTTAGATAACCGTAGTCTCCCGTATAATTCTCGAACATTTTGGCATGCTTGAGTGTTTCGTCAGTGTAAGTGTGAAAATCTTCTTAAAAATATATACAAAAAAATGAAGGAAGAAAGAAAACATCAAGAGAAAGGAAACGTCAACAAAAATGGAGACAGTAGGAATATGTGAAAATAGGTAAAAAAAGAAAAACAATCATGAAAAAAGTGACAAGAAAAAAGAAGCGAGATAGAGAAAGCAGTGAGGAAGAAAGAAAAAATAACGTGAAAAACCACAAAAAAGAAAGAATCTGGAGAGAAGAAAAAGATAATGATAAAGGATTAAAAGCAAAAAACTAAAATGAAAAGTAGATGAGAATGAGGAAAAAATCACAAAGAATATAATTAAATAGGAAATAGAGCGTGCCGAATTGTATAAGAAGTACATGGGAGACAATGTTTAAATGACAACTTGTAATGTATTGTTTCATGAGAGAAAAAACTAGAAAAAAAAATCAAAGAGAGCAGAGACAAAAGATAAAAATGCAAAAACAATCGCTCACTTGGGAATTACTCAATTGAGAATTCGCTCAATTGGGAATTGCTAAATTGAGAATCACTCAGTTGGGAATCACTCACTTTGGAATAGACCGCCCGAGTCATCACAAGGTAAGGTATTTTTAGCGTTGCCCACAAAATACATGTAATCCAAAGATAACTCAAAACCCAGAGACCAATCAGTGTGCATGTGTATATAGTGGACATATGTAGGAAGAAAATGTTGTTTTGTTATTTTCAGTTGCAACTTTTTTTGTTTCTTTTGTTATAAAGAAATAAAATTTACTAAATAAGCAAGAATGAGTCTGCAACTGCTGCCAATCCCACAAATTCATGCTTAAAAATCGGTCACAGTCGCTGATTTTAAGAAATGAATTGGCAAAATTCCCGGCTGTCGCCGATTCATTCCTTACAAATCACCGACGGTTGCCAATTGTTCATCAGTGAATAGGGATAAACTAGTAATAAATGTTGGACCAACCAACTCTGTACAGCAAGTGAGAACATTCTTTAATGCAAAATTCTTTCATTTTCTTTCTAAAAGCTCGAAAAAATTAACAAAAATTACAAGTTTGACAAAAACTTTTACAGTTCCACTCATTGGCAAGAAGGATAATTTATGGAAGGTCAGCCAAATTTCGGTCAAGCTCTAAGTGGGCATAACTCAGCCAAAAAGTAAGGTACACAATTTTGAATTATGTTCAACGAATTCTATCTATCTGTACACTATTCCCTGCATTTTGGAACAAAACATTCTTGCTCGTCTTAAAAATTTATCTATAAGGAAGGCCAAACACTTTCTGGCAGGGATCAAAATTCCCCAAACTTCCATTTCAAAATGCTGCATGTTCTATACTGCTCACTGTACCAGTCATGGAAAAGTACGAATAATGATAATGCACTGTTCCAGAAAGAGCCCTAAATGCCATATTAGAAGTTCGAAATCAGAGATTCTGTCGTGAATCAAATATCCACAAAAAACTTATCGTCTTAAAATCAGTAGGTCGGCGATAACACGGCAGTGAATACCCAAGAGAACCTTATCACACCAGCAGACTACACATCGGTGTGTGTGTGTGTATGGTTTGACCTCGCTCAGATACGTGCTGGACCCCAGCGAAATATATTTTCAGGGTGACCAAGAATATCAGTATCAATCAATAGATCTTGTTGAGACCTACTCACAAACGTGACTTAAACTGCTGTAACGCCGTTTGCGACGGAGTTATGGTTAATTAATGTTCGGCAAAAATTTGGTTGACTCTACTCAAATTTTCCTTGTAGCCAATTCATACAGCAGACTGTTGCGAAATGACTGAGCTTGTCGAAGGCATTAAGTAGAGCCTCAAATTTTCTGTAAAAAACACAAAAATATTTAGGATTACTGTATTACAGAAACCCGAGATTATAAAAACCACGGGAATATGGCCTACTACATTGTTCAATAGCTGAAAGAATAATCAAGGCGAGCTGTCAATAATGATCGATGTGACGGTTCAATTGAACAGGAAAGAGATGAATATTTTGAGAATAGATTCAGATTCTTGAATGAAGTAAGCAGCAATTTTCACCACACGCTATCTGCGCACAACCGGAGAAATTGCGCCATATTGGGACAATGGGTCTCCACGTTCTCCTATAAAGCAAAAGATTTAATTAGTAACGAAGAGCTCTTCTCATCGCTACCGGAAATTTATGGATTCTCAAATATATCATCAGGCCATCCTTTCCGTAACAATCCGGTAGTTTTATGGATTCATCAATAAACATTGGATGACGGTCGGTCAGTCGAGACGAGCATATTGTATCAACAGTAAAATGTACAGTGAAATGCAATTATCAGATTCAAGTATGCTATATATATCCTGTGCCTAGTGCACATCGCTTGAGGTATATTATTTTGGAATGATATTTTCCGGAAGCAAGTACTTTTCAATACACAACACGCAAGAATTATTGTATTTACATTGAATTCGCTTCGAGAATTCATGAAATAGACGGAACTTTGAAAAATGTTTACTGTAGTGTGCTGATTAAAAATAGTCTGTGTGTCAACCGATCCGCCAGCTTTCCGTTATTCTAACGTCCTGATTTATTTCAAACAGTTTCTGAGAAGTTGGTGAGTTAAGAATTGATATGATAGATTAAAAATTAATCATAGTCGATAATCAGGCACTCTGCGTAGTTTAAAACGTCGTGTATTTTGTATGACAGTCAAAATTCCTCCGTTGATTTGCATTATATTTTGTTCGATTTTTTCAAATATTTGAACGAATTTCTATTTCAAACTGAAAATGCTAAAGACGCAATAATAGAGCGGAAGAAACATCAAGTCGGAACAGTAAACTAAAGTCTTGCACAAAGATTTGATAGCTACAATGACTACGAAAAAAACGCTTATCACTGTTGATTGGGGCAAGAAATTTATCCCTTAAAGAGGCTTTGAGGATCAGAGTAGTAGCTAAGTTTAATAAGGCTACCTATCACAACATACAATAGCCACGTACTGAATAGCACAATAACTAAATGAATGAATATGCTAAACAAGACGGGTTATGTACTATCACGGAAAATCATAGAATGTTTTAGAACATAGTAGAATGTAAAAGAATATTACAGAATATTGTGCAAGGTTCTAGAACTTTCCAGGAAAATGCATTATATGAAATGTACCTGCACATCATATTACGTGATCATACTGTAATTTATGCATCACTTGTACTTGCACATCATGTAATGTGATCATACTGTAAGATATGTATAACTTTAGCATCAATTATAATTGGAAGCTCTCACGTGCGTTCGTTCACATACTGGAATCCTCTCCATGTATCGGCCATATTACATGTTTTGAAAATGGTTGTATCGGCCATATTAGAAGATGTTTTGAAAATGGTAGAGGTTGAAATGTCACATGTCCAGCTGGCATTCATCGGATCAAGCAATGCTGCATGCTACTAGTCAGCACAGATATTTACGTTTATCAACTCAGTTTCAGAGATAACTGGCATCAAAATCGAGAACTGAAATTTCAGTGACCCACAATCAGGCAAAAAACAATGCAATCGAATGGCCAGGGTTATCATGCGAAAAATAGAGCTTTTAAGTCCGAAAAATTTTAAAAATGGCAATACTTTCTAAAAATTTCGAAAAAAATTGGGACAGGGATAAAATTTTCGAAATTATGACTAGGATACCAAAATCTGCAGAAGGAGATAGCCGAAGCTTAGGCTGAGGCACCCCAACCATTCCCCTCTTACGTGCTCGATTCACCAAAAATAACAAAATGCCATGAGAACACCATTAATCCAAAAGTGCATCAGCACTATCATACTCTTAAGGCAGCCTGTTCCCATTACTCGGGGCTTCAGTAAAAGCTGGGCTCGATCCGGGATTTGAACCCGGCACCTTGTGGCTACCGTTCTCATGCTCTAACCAACTGAGTGGGAAAAGCGCTTTCAAGTTGCAACAAGTCGTAATTGAAGTGGTTGCTGTGACCACTCACAGCACTGGTGTACAAGAATTAATCCTCATATTGTTTGTAATAAATAAATTTCCTGCGTCCAAATGGCTGCGTCCTACAATTCTTGCGTACTAGTGGGTCTATTCCCAAGTTAACGATTCCCAATTGAGCGATTCCCGTGTGAGCGATTTATAACTGAGCCAATTCCCAAGTGAGCGAATTCCCAATTCGGTGATTCTAAACGAGCGATAGAAAATGTAATAACACTTTCTTCAGATATTCCTTCTTTACTTTATATTTTTGTTTGTATATATTTTTTTCTTTCGTTCTGTGTGTTGCTTATGTTTTCATTTTTGTCTTTGGTCTGTGCTTTCTTTCATTTTTTTCTTGTCATCTACTTTTTTCTTATTTGCTCGTGAAACAATACATTAAAAGTTGTGATTTTGTAAAAGCATTGTCCCCCATATGATTCTTGCACAATTGGGCACGCGCCATTTCCTATTTAATTTTATCTTTTTTAATGTTTTCTTCATTCTTACCTACTTTTCACCTTAGTGTTTTGCTTTTACTTCTTTATCTTTCTCTTTTTTTGTTCTTTTTTAAAATTATTTTTTCTTTCTTCCTTGCTACTTTCTCTATCTTGCTTCTTCTTTCTTGTCACTTTCGTATGTTTTTTTTATTTTTCTAATGCTTTTCCACCTTTTTTCACGTATTCTTAATGTCTTGATTTGTGTTGACGTTTCCTTAGTCTTGATGTTTTCTTTCTTCCAGTATTCTTTTGTTTATATTTTTTGCCCACTTACAACGATGAAAGACTCAAGCATGCAGAACTGCACCAAAATTATACGGAAGATTCCGGTTACTTAAAATGACAACTTTTATTGTATTTTATCATGAGCAAAAAAAGAAAAAAATAGATGACAAGAAGGAAGAAAATGAAAGAAGGCACAGACAAAAGATGAAAACGTAAAAACATATACGAACGAAAACATAAGCAACAGACACAGAAGACGAAAGAAAAAAGAAATACATGCAAAGAAAAATATAAGATAAAGAAAGAAAATATAAAGAAAGTGTTGTGAAATTCCGGATAGCTCGATTGGAATCGCCCACTTGGAAATTCGTTGATTTGGGAATTCACTCAATTGGGAATTGCTCACATTGTTGAGAGTGGCCACGGCAGCCACCTCAACTACGAATTGTTGCGAAAAGAGAGCGCCTTTCCCGCTGCTCGGTTGGCTCAGTTGGTGAGAGCGTGCGGACGGTAGCCGCAAGGTCCTGGGTTCAAGTCCCAGACCGAGCCTAACTTTTACTGAAGCCCCGGGTAGCGGGAAGAGGTTGTCTCAACAACATGGAAATCGCTCAATTGGCAATTTGCTCACTTGAGAATGGCTCACTTGGGAACCGATCACATGAGGATATCCCGTACTAGTTTCCCTCGTCCTAATGTCCTTGCGACCTAATGTCTTCCGTCCTAACGACGTACAGCCGCAAAACATTGCCTTTTAACACATTCTCCTTGTGTAATTCACTCAAACAACGTGCTATGTTTTCGGGATTTCTATTTTTTTGCCGTTTCTCGGATACTTCACGCGCCACTATTCAAACCGCAGAGTAATAAATTGTAGAAGACATAAATACTTGTATATGTGCGGAAACGTGTTTTCACGAACGATCATCAGGAAACAAGTCTGCAGCACCGAATATCATTCACTGACTGATTTATGTGTGACACTGAAGAGCCACTTTTTCCAAAAGTCAGGTTCAGTCGTATCAACATATCAACTGCCGAATCATCCTTGAAAATTATACGAAACTATCATATCACGTTGGTTATATACACCACGCAGATTTAGTTTTTTTGGTTGCAGTGTAAAAAAGTCATGTCAGGCAACTTAATCATTGTCAATTACGTAATTTTGGGTGGTGGTGAGCATAATTGAAAACAATTTAAATCCAGTATGTAAAAGATTTGTAAGAAAGGTTATGTTCATCTACGCTTTAGTTTTAACTTTTTCCGCATTGGGCAGGATCGCCTCCACTGCAAAGCATTGCTACGTGCCACCGCCAGTGCCGACTGCTGAGAATAATTTTCCAAGTAAAAAAATTAAAAGGAGCATGAAGCTCAAAATTCATTCTTTCTTTTTTTATAGCATTCGTGAAATTTTATCAGAAGGTTTACGATCAAGTGAGGAAAATTCTCATTGAAAAACTATCTGCGGCCGGTTTCATCAAAGAGACTTAAGCACTAGCTGAGCTGCAGTTTAAGCTGTAGTTTAACTCTATATGTTATACAATGCTGCTGAGCTACAACTTAACGGCAATGTCACAGCTTAAGCTGCAGCTCAGCTGGAGCTTAAGCCTCTTTGATGTAGCCGGCCCCTGTACATCATTCTAATATACCCAGGCTTCGCTTTTTTAGTGTATGACTGACGTCGATCAAAATTTTTGTCCTTTGGTAGGGGGCCTTAAGGTTGACGGTCACTTCACTCTATTCCACTTGCTGCTCGCTGAAATAAAGTGAAGTGGCCCAGTGCTCCCTCTCAATGATTTGACCAGTTTACTGTAGTCAATTACAAATAAAAAATTCCAATTCTGTCGATTTTGTAGAAACATGGGTTCTTGCAGTTCCTGCTTGCACGGTGCGATATAAGTGATTTTTAACTATTCTTGACACGATATCCGGACTCGTCAGCTGTTTTTGAATCAACAAAGTACAAACAGCTACGATTTACGCACCCACACTATCTGAGCTGAAGGCGGTCGAAAATTTGCTCGTTTTCAGTCGATTTTTTTGTCGTGCCAATGTGTGAAATTCAAAATATTTCGTCTAGTGAGCAGCATAAATTTTTGAACAGTTTTATGCTAGAATGCTGCAAAAATGTTCGAATGCCTATTTTTTTCTAGGCAATGGGCCGAGTTTCAAAATTTATAATCTCAAAATACCAGATAAGTTTATAAGTCGATCTCTGAATCGTTAATCAGTTTTCAAATTACATTTTTTAACTTTGTATAAATGAGTTTAGACCACTAAAGGTAAAAAATCGAAAATTTGTGGGACAAAATGGCAAAATCACTTATTTTCGTGGAAATTCGGCCGGATATTTCAATTATGAAATAAGTTCTATGGAAACTTCATATTTTCAGCTCGTGAAAGAAATTTAGAGAAAATAATTACAGGAAAAAGTTTTAATTTGACTAAATTTACGAAATTTACATTAATTTAGAAAAAACTGTTTTTAAATCGGCCAGAAATTGACAAATCTGGGCCAGTTGGAAATGAGCGTGATCACTAAATCAGAAAACTTTCGATGTAAAGGGTCATCTATACTTGCCTTTCACGGCGGAATGGGACGGAACGGAATGCAACCAGCACAACGTTTCCGAACAAAAGGGAAATTTTCGTTCTGTTCGGTTCGGTTGGGGATCACTGTCGGTCATTTTCTAGAAAACTGCAGTTACCCTTTCCGATCGAAAGTGGATTTTCAGGCTGAACGTTGCAAGCTGTTGGCTATCGGTCCCATTCCGTTCCGTCGAAAAAAGCAAGTATAAATGACCCTTTAGTGAGCAGCACGCTCGGCTGCTCATTTTGATTGTCATTAATTTCCAGTGATTGACATCAACTTGGATCACTTCACTCTCTACGTCATACTGATGCACTTTTTCATTGGTGTTCAGAAAAGACAATTATAACAATTTTAGAAAAAATTACCACCAAGACATGATATTCTAATGTATAAGCCAAAGCAGCCACCACAACATGAACTGTTGCAAATATATGTGAAATGGGAGCGCCTTCCCCATTTCTCCGTTGGCTCGGTTGCTTAAAGTGTGCGCACATTAGCTGCAAGGTCGTGGGTTCAAATTTCAGACCGAGCCTCACTTTCACAGAAGTTGAGGGTAATGGAAAGAGATTGCCTCAACACTGGTAACACTTAACGTTTCGTCAAACTCAATCACAGAGAGACTTGTGGACAGAGCCGTGCCTTGGGGGGTGCGAAGGGTACAGCCGCACCGGGCCGCAAAGAATTAGGGGCCGCAAAAACTTAACTGACCTAAGTTTGTACTTTGTATACATATATTGTACACTATATGTATGCTAGACAATGCGAACACGAATAAAAATAATAATGTGCACTTCTGTGTAACAGAAAATTTGATGTTTCATCATTCACTAGGGGCCGCAAGAACTTGAGCTGAACTAGCTTACATACGTGTCATACTGTACTGTACGTGTATGCTCGACAAGGCAGGAGCACGCCTTTGTGTTTCACTGTGTAAAGTCTGTATCGATAGTTTTACACATTTGTCTGTATGTATCTCAGCACGTATTTAACTGTTTCCTATAATGTTATCATACTCGCCAGCTTCACGTTGTATTGTATGTAGATTACTGCTGTTTTTTACTAATCTTTGCGGCCTTCCATTTTGCCTTACTTGTGATTTTTAAAAGTTTTTCACGCATAACTTTTTTGCTAATGTACAAATGCTTGTTACTTTTGTCCCCTTAAGCGATATCAAATCGAGCTCCAGCTTATGAAAGTTCATGTTATGATCTTTTGAATAACATACATATTGGTTCTTCGCAACATACACAGTCTTATTCTTTTGCTTTTAAAATCAAACAATTTTGGCATCTGAATTCTGAAACATGGTAAATTCTTAACGAGTTGAATGATTGCTAATCGTTGTTCATTTTTCATTACATAAACGCAGTTATCATGGCAGTATTTTGACTATTTCAAGTTTTAAAATTATGTTGCTTCTATTTCCTATTCTACCTTCTAAAACTTTTTCAACTTCTCAAAATCTAAAGAACTGTTTTGTTGCATTAACACTCGTTTATTTTTGCTAATTACCCCAAGAGTGCAAATAATGAGACTGTCACATAGTAGCTGCATAATGCGTTATTCCCACATTTCATTGGATCATTGGACGTTTTGGAGTATATTTTTGGATCATTGGACGTTTTGGAGTATATTTTTGGATCATTGGACGTTTTGGAGTATATTCTTAAAAATAGGTTACTGGAAGTGGTACCTAATTTGTCCATTGCTTTGCGAATCATGTTGACTATTCCGGTAACTGTTGCCACTGCCGAAAGATCTTTTTCTAAATTGAAACTAATCAAGACGTATTTGAGGTCAACAATGTCAGATGATCGTCTAAATTCATTGGCCATTATTTCAATTGAAAACGATTTGTCTTCCAATATTGACTTTTCAGAAGTTATATCTAAATTTTCAGCCCAAAAGGCTCGAAAAATATTGTTGTGAATATGTTATTTGTTCGTTTTTAAAATTTTTTTGTATACTTCTATACGTAGCCACAGTATCGTTCAGTAATGTGTGAATTCAGTTGGACGTAATACACATAGAAAATTTTGTTGCCTCGCCTATGCTATTCTTTATGTATCCTGATTCGTGATGCAAGAAAAAAACTTTTTTCTGCAATATGAGATGTGCAACACCAATAGAATTTCCCATTTAAGACTTATTTCACGTGAAAATGACTGCATAGACGTTTAGGACTGTATAGATGTATATACCTACTAATTTTAAAAAATAGGGCCGCAAAAATCTACTTCGCACCGGGCCGCAAAAATCCTTGGCACGGCCCTGCTTGTGGATAGGCAGAAGCATCCACCAAAACCCGAACTGTTGCAAATATATACGGAAAAGAATGGGCCCTCCCCATTACTCGGTTGGTTCAGTTAGTTAGAAAGTCTTTTGCTTCAAGCTGCTGGCTTCGAGTCATGGACCGAGTCCAACTTTTTCTGACGACAGTGAGTAATAGGACGTGGTTCATCAACGCCAGTGTCCCTTGACGCTCGTTGAACTTGACACCAAAAGGCAGATTCATACTTCATCCAATGTCCGGCAAGTTATTTTTAGCTTCCGGCATCCGGCTTCCGGCAAGTTGCCGAATCTGGATGGCAATTCATACTTCTTCCGACACCGGGAAGGCCGGATGACAATTTATTCTTGATTTTACCGTTTTAAATACTTTGAAATCTGTTCAATATTTTGTTGCAAGAGAAAGGGCGTATGAAAAATATATATATAATATTATTTTCCAAGTCTACTCGGGATTATTAGTTGATGATGTCAGACGAACAAGATATTCTTGATCATTTTTTAATGCTTTCAAGAACGGAAAAAAAACATTCAAAATATTCAGCAATCAAAAATTAAACGAACGCCATGATTAAAAACTCAAAATTTTGCCTCAACTAAAAAATCGATATCTTCCACATACATTGTATATACAAAAACCAATTAAACACGTGGTTTTATTGAAATTACAAACCAAATATGATTTCCCGCATCCGTAAAAGTACAAACTGTTTCTACTCTTCCGATCCGGCAAAATTCCAGTCTTCCGGCAAGTAAAATGGGACACCAGCATGGGAAAAAGAAAGAATGACGTCATCCGAAGCCGGATTGCCGGACGATTTGCCGCCGGATGAAAAATCTAAAAAAAGACTATTTTCGGACGCCGAATGCCGGACGCCGGATGCCGGATGAAGTATGAATCCGCCTGAAGAAATGTTTTAGATAGGTCGAAGCAGCCATCAAAACTCGAGTTGCAAACATAGGGTGAGCCAAAAAAAGACGATCGATGCTGACTTTCATAGCTTTCAAGTGGGCGAAGCTTTTTTAATGTAGTTACCTGCTGTCGATAGATAAAGCATCTGGCATAAAAAGTGCGAAGTTTCAATTAGATTGCTCGAATATTGACTGACTAGAATCAAAAAAACTAAACGTCGGTATTTTGCAAATAAATTTTGAAAAATTGACAAAAATCGACATGTTTTAAAACAGAGAAAGGAAAATAGATCATATCATAAAAACCATATAACAGCTGAAAATTACAAGAAAGCCGTTGCAATGTGTCCTACTTTCTGTTTCACCAATAGTTTTAATCGTTTTTCGATCTGGTCAATGACCGAATTGATTTTGCTTTGATTTTGCTTTTTTCCAAGTTCAGAGCAAAAGCTCTTGATTTTAGCAAAATTTTGCCCATATCTAAACAAGGAGTTGATGACTTTAAATTACGTGCAACTTAAAAATCTGGATGATAATTAAAGTATTATTGTGCGCTAACAACTTTTTTCACAATACGACAGCTTTTACTTTGATTCCACTGACTTTTACCTTTTGAAAAATGAGCCCTTTGACTAAATTTATGTTTCTACAGTAACTGTAAGTTCTAGGAGCATAATATTTGGCCCTTGCAACAAAGACAAACAGAGCATTCTAATGCAGCTATCTGCATTATAAAAGCTTCATCCGTTCGAAACTTATAGAAGTCAGCACCGGTCGCCTTTTTTGGCTCACCCAGTACCAGTTTGTTGAAACATGCTGAAATTAGCTGCAAGGTCCAAGGTACGAGTCAAGAATAAAGGCTAATTTTTTTGGCTGCAGTAAGTTATTAAAAGAGGCTGCTTCAACACTAACTCGTCAGCGGAGAGATGGTGTGGATACAGGCGAAAGCAGCCACCACAACTCGAACTGTTGCAAATATATACAGAAAAAGAAAGTGCCTTCCCATTGCTCGGTTGGCTGGAGCATGTGGATGCTAGCTGCAAAATGCCATAGAGCGTCCATTTTTCACTGACAGCAGTGGGTGATGGGAAGAGGTTACCTCAACAGAAATTCACTCGCGTGAAAGTTTGTCTAAAGCACCTAAGTATTCAAAGTTGGCGCCCAATAAGTGTCAAGCTTAAGATCTCCTGTCAGATCCGGTTCAGTCTTGTGTAAGATCAATGTCCGAGGCAAGATTCAATGTCATCACCACATCCTACATCATGCCCTAGCTAGATTTACTATGATCATGTAGGGCCTGAATGACGGAAGAAAGGGCAGGCTAGAGACAGGCTAGGGCTGAATGGTGTAGCCTTCGATTTGTGTCGAGAGTTGGCCCATCATTTAGCCCAGGCTTTAGTCTCCCATTTGCCCCTCGATTTATCGCGTCATTTAGCCCAACAATGGCCCACTGAGCCCTAAAATCGCCTCATCACAGGGTGACGGGAAGTGGGCAGGGTAGAGTCAACTAGCCCAGAAAAATTATTTTCTTTGTGTCTTAGCCCACCACCCTGCAGGCCTATTTTGGGAGCTAAATTTCTAGCGAAAAATGTCACAATTTAACCTAGCCCACTTTTGTCTTACTGCAGCGGGCGATCTTTTGTTAAGCCTGCCATGTAGTCCGAGTTTGTCCCGCATTTTGTCCTTAGATTTCGTCTGCCATTTAGCCTTAATTTTGCCATACGTTTTAGCCCACGATTTTGCCTTGACCTTAGTCAGCATTTTGCCCCAAATTTAGCTCCCTTAAATAGCTCACGATTTGCCCCTAGCCCACCTTTTGTCAGCCCTAAGAGACATAACTTTGGACGAATGCTATATCATACATATACGTTATCTAGATCTTCTAATATGACTTTTTCGGATCAATTGGTGTTCGCCAGATTAATGCTATATTCATCGATCTGATCATTCTCAGATCATTGGTATTTGTACTGGAGCATTGGTCCGGCAAGATCATCTCATTTCTGAACTAAAAAATGTTAAACTCGATCAGATGCTCCTTTAGATCATCCCAAGAGTTCATGATCAGATCAAGACACAATTAGTTGACGTGAGACACTATTAGTGCACCAAAGCATCACGTTATCTCGCACAGCCGAATTCAGGCAGTGTTAATTTGACCATTGGACATTCTCAGAAATGTACATCATTTTTATCATCTGGGTATGTAATTGTGTTAAATGCATTCTTAGTTAATTCCTGTACCATACAGTATATAGGACAAACTGAAAAGTATACACAAGATTTTCTCACGCCAGTAAAAAGATACTGTGAGTGCAACAGAGGTTGGGGTCATAGAAACTCCATTTCATGCTGTGCCTGTTTTAGCCAAACTTCGTTCAAGTGCCATTGTGGCCGAGTGGAATCGTGCCGTATGTTTGGAACGTGGAACCAAGTACACAAGTCTCCCCTGCGGATCGTATTTGTTTTACTTACAAAATTCACTTTTCAGATGATGATGCTTACTTGCGGTCAGCTTTCACGGAAGCCATTTCACAATATGAAAGCCAAACTTGCATCAAATTCTTGCCCTATGGGATCAAACCGAATCGTTCATACATGCAAGTGGTTTCTGATTCAGAGTAATGAGAGACACTTTTACAGGATTAACATATATTTTAACATCTTTATTCAACAGTAACCATGCGAAAATCGGAATGGCTGGTACAGTGAATAATTTGTCTATATCTTGCGACGACTCGTTCGTCTACCTGCGCTATAAGTACTTGCACGACATAGGACACGTTCTAGGATTGAGCCATGAGCACCAAAGGTACTTCAAATACAACACTGTGATGTTAAAAATATCATTTTTCGATTTTAGATACGGTCGGGATGCTTACGTGAAAGTTCATTATGAAAATATTCAACCAGGTAAAAAACTTGATTATCCAAGAACATTTCGTGTAGCGTTAATATCATTTAATCATACGTAAACTTGAAACCAGAGCCAAAACGCTCTGGATATTTAGATGGAATATGGGTCCAGAGATCCTGTTTGGCTGAATTATATTCATAAGTGCATTAGAATTTACGTTTTTCAATGAAATGCTAGAGCAGATAAGCCTGAATGAATCTAAGGAAAAATTTTACATTTTCCAACTATTGAGACAGCAATGTCAGATGAATCATAAGTATAGCGTTAGAGTGACTCGAGTGGTTACTGATGTAAATACTGGTCACTCAAGGGATTTGCTGTCGCACGTCATTCTGTATTACTCTCTCTTTTTACTGACATGGGAACACTGATTCCCCTGATCAATTTTAAGTCGAAATGCTAAGAATTTGGCTTTTATTACTCAGGTAACCAGCTTTTATTTACATGACTCGAAAAATATTCTGCCACTCTAATATATTTTTGAAAAAGTGCCTAAATCAAAGTACACCTGAGTATTTTAGTAATCACTGACAAGCTCATTCCTGTAGACTTGTGGTTTGAAATATCAGCACCCTTACCAGAAGTCGGCAAAGTGACAAGTTGACCTCAGGTTAGATAGATGACATCGCTCGATTTTTAGGAAAAGTGTTGATGAATGCTTTCGAGCCATAGTTCATCAGATTTCTAGGAACGTTTATTTTTTACTGGTGAGTGGGTCATTCAAAACTTTTAGCACCCATTACATCTACGAAGATGAAGCTCTTGTTTTGATGCTGTTCCATGAATCTACAGTGTCCTTCACGAAATGTTTCTAAATAATAACAGTGGAAAGTATGAGAGCCTACTCAATCAGTTTTCAGCAATTTTCTAGTAAAATAATGTTGCAAAAGCTTTTGTGAAAACGATTTTGTTTTTTTACAGGCTTTTTACAAAAAACCAAACTTGATTTGCTGACTTATTTGCATTTTTTTCTATGCCTCTCACAGAAAAGTTTCACAGCCAGTTTGAGTTTACCACAAAACACTCGACCTGGCTGTGAAACTTTCCTGTGAGAAATTTATCCTTTGAAAACTTTTCCACTCACATTGAAGGCATGGAATATACGTACATCAGAATGAACTTGTCCACGTATTTCGGTCCTTACGATTACAATTCGTTGATGCATTATCCAGCTACTGCCTTCGCCAAAAGCGGCCAAGTGGTCATGATTGCTCGAAACCAGAAGTAATTCGCATCTATAAAATTGCACAGCAAACCAGTCTGCCTAAAACTCTCTTGCACCACAAAAAGCTAAGAATTTAAAATTATTACAAGGTGTTCAAGATTTGATGACTGATTAGAGCTAATCCATGTAACGGCTCTTGATGTTAGGAGACATAGGTGTGTGAGGAGCTGATGTAGCTTATTTAGGGGAATTGGCCAAAAGTAATCTAAAAAGCCGAAATTAGAGCTCGAAAATTTTTAAAAGTCTCGAAAATGAATCTCAAAAGATTCATAAAAAGACTCTTCATGGCGTCAAGAAGAAAAATAGACGGTAATATTATATCTTGAAGAGAATTTATTCTTAATTCAAATGCCTTTTATGCAGCTGGATTTGACGTTTATTTAACTACAAGGAAAATCATCTGCACTTTTGTAACTAGGAAATGAACACAGAAATTGTGTTTTCACCAAGTAGCCCCACAGAATGTGTACAATGTTCCCTCATAAAATACACATAAAAAGTTTTCATGGAAAATTTTTTGCAGCAGATCCCTTGATGGAATTATTCATTACGACTTTTTAGATTTCAGAACAGAATGGGTCAAACTTACGGACTGAGCAAATGCGATGTTGTCAGGCTCAATATTTTATACAACTGCACTGATAAGCCTCGAGACTTGAGGATTTGCCGCGGTGATTCTTTCCCCAGTGTCTGCCTAGATATTAGTGACGACTGTGAAACATGGCTTGGTGAACAAAAAGCTGGAACATGCGACGCATATCCCGGCTTCTACAAATTACGATATTGTTCTAAAAGTTGCGACAACTGTGGTATGTATAGTGTGGGTGCAAATACTTCAGCTCGATACTGCTCAGGCCTTCTTTTAGGTAGACTATGCGAAGATTCGAAAAATACAAATCTATTTGCAACGTATTGTACCAATGTGAAACTTCCATGCAATAATGAAACTCAAAAATCCGTTTGTCCGAAAACGTGTGCAACGTGTGATGAATTCATGTAGACAACTTTGTTCAATAGGAATTGGGGATTAGTGCCATTGTTTCATAATCAAAAATCAACAACTTCTGTTGAGTTTGAGTCCTCAAAAGGCGATGTGTGCCACAGCTTTCGCCGGTGTTACCAAAAATTTTCAGGCGGTTTTTTTGCGGCACTTGAAGAGACTAATTCTGGAAATCCCCTGATTCCTGCTGAACATTGATACCCTAATTCCAAAAAATATAAGTTTCTTCAAAATTCATTGATTTAAATTGTAAGAAGTTTCAGTTTTTCTACGGTTTACTGTACTGTGTTGAATTTATACATGTCATTCTCAGAAAAAAACGCCAGGTCAGTGACTTCAGCCCTCGACCTTCGACATACAAGCTAGACTAAAAGATCCATTTGGTTCATCCAGAATTGTGGTGGTTGTAGAATTGCAGTTTTGCCATGTATATAGCAGGCCATGAGGAACAGCCGGACGCACTATTACAGCTTGTGCATTTTGATTGGTTTTAATTTTTGTGCAACTTCGCACTCAATTACAATTACAACTTTATTTGCATTTTATGAATTTTCCTACTCCGTCTTTCTTGCCAACTTTTGACCATGACCTTACTTTCCACGGGTCCCACATCACCGTCGTTCCTGGGTCTGCACGGACCACAAGAATGTGATCTGGCCCGCCCACCCAGGTCCCCCTGTCAACCCTGTCCTTGTCTGACATTTAACTGGACCGAGCCAAAGAAGACCGATATGGCCCGTAAAAGACAGTTTTTTTAATGTGTCTCACAATTATGAAAATTTATGATAATGCCAAAAATATGACGTCAAATCAAAGCAAATCTAAGTATTACATAAAAACATTATAATAATCATCAAGTTTTCCATAACTGACTCCTTGTAATAAATCTGTAATAATATATATGCATTAGTGTGCTGAAACGATATCCACTCCTCACACTGGAAGCTGGAATCACCATATTTTCCAGACAATGATAACTAATTTGAGAAAGTTGGTTGAATTTCGTAAAACCTAAATTTTTGAACTTAATGAACATCAGCTTTTTGCATTTGGAAAATGATTATAACATTATCAGCATTGGACAATGACATAAGTTGTTAAAGAATCATAATCATAGGTGGTGCCATAGCATAAACCTATAATATATTTGGCACCCAAATTTCATGTCCCCCTCTAGAGCCAAAACGGTAATAACTAGAGCCTTCGGATTTTTTCATCATTTCGGGCATAGGGCAAACTATGCGGCGCCTGTCATCATTTCGCCTCTATCTGCAAGTGGTGCTCTGTGGGGCCCCAAAAACATGAATAAAACGCACCTTTTAAGGCCCCCAAGTTCCACCATGCCCAGCAATGGGTGCCCCGACTTGGGTGTGCCGAGTATAATTTTCATACAGAAAAATTTTGCTGTAGTTGATGCTAGGAGAAGGTTGATGCCAGCCGAAGGACAAAATGCGTGATTCTACAGAATATACTTTTTCAGAGACATGGAAATTTTTTTTCAGACAGAATGAAAATCCAATACAACGAAGGTGAATTTTTCCCAACTTTAACCCAAGTTCTCAAAAATCTATTCTTTTTCTAAGTTGACAACTATCCGAGCAGGTATATTCTTCTTTTTTCTGCACCATCGGGGGATTTTTTAATAAAATAGTGTTTCATATCGTTGAATTGCAGCTGCGGCATTTACTGTTGATCATTAAATAGAAATTAACGATTTGGCACCGACTGTCAGAGGGTCAATTCCTCTGACCTTTGGTCCTCTAATTAATATTCTTTTCATTTACTAGAGTCCTTTGTTGCTAAAGTAATTTCACCTTTTATTAAGTAAACAAAACTTGCAAAACGGTTTATTTGTAGAGGCAGCTTGGTCTGTCTCTAGTTTCTTGGTTGGTTTTCAGTGGTGTATTTCCCGTAGGGACGAGTCGGAGTGGGACTCACATGAGTGACCCTAGCCACCTGTTACTCTGTGTACAGGCCTAGGAGGAGGTGTTTAATATTTTGCGGCACAGTTGTATTTCGTACTTACCTTTTGTTTATTGTTCATTGTTTTCCTTAATAATAATCTCGCTTCGTTTAACGTCTTTAGCTAGGTACAGTGTTCAGTCTGTCTGTCTCTCTGAGTTGTCTTGCCGGGTTAGTGTCAGGGGTTGTACCAGCTTGGATCTCCCAAGAACCGCACTCAAGTAGCCGAGGGTATATGCCAGCGCACATATATAACATGACATACATGGACACGACAGTAGAGCCACACTACTATCTTGTACTTTCTGCATCTTGCATACAACCTAATGTTATGTAACTTTGTTTTTGCAGTGCCATGTTGAACCTGACTTGGAAGCCCATAATCTGGCTGTATTGCACTCGAAATTACAAAAGATAGAAATGTGAAAGGTGCTGCTTGAGAAATTTGGTTAAATAGTGAGTTACTATTCAAGCTAAAATGTCTATAAACAAAAATATTGAATGTTTATGAAAAATCTGAACATTAAATGAAGTTTGAAGTGTCTAAAAAAGAATATGAAGATGACCAATTTGTGCAAAAGTTAGAAACGTTTAATAATTTGCACTCAGAAAGAATTGGAATATTTCACAAAATATTTTTACACTCGTATCTCGTCACAGAAGAAGCATCCTGTGTTTCCATAACTTACTTGGTTGGGCGTTTATCCAGGTTCGAAAAATATTTGAATGACAGTTCAGTGTGTGCAAATCTCTGCAGCTCCCAAAACGGTGAGCAATAAAGACGATATTACTTTCACAGCTACTGTAGGAATGTATGAACTAAAGTATGAAAATATATCATTCTGCACTATCATTAGTAAAGGTGCTCGGGAGTGCCCCTAAACAGGATTTCTCTTTGTTTTGCTACTCATTTTCGACAATTTAAACTTTTTTGCATGTTGTTAAATGTTCATTGTAAGACAATTAATGATGCTTCTATAGTACAGATAATAAATGTATCACAAGAGGTAGACAAGGGCCATCTGCAAAATGCAGTGACTTCTGAGAAATTTGCTTAAGTATGCCTTCACGAGGGATGCAACTCCTAAAACGATGCAAAAATTTTGATGAAACTAACCAATAGAGCAAAAATGCATGAGCTATAAAATATGAAACAAAATTCTGCGGCATCCGATAAGAAAGTGCTCTGAAGTGCGCACAAGCAAAATTTGTTCAATTTTGACGGCTCGACACTATATACTGTCTGAAGACGTGCAATATGCAATTATTTACTGTAAACATTACAACAATAGTAGCTTATTGTCTCTTGTGTAAAATGAATATTCACTTATTGAATGGGATCAATCCGATCCTGAATTATCGCTTGACTAGCAAGACCACTGAAAAACGTAAAAAATCATAGATTTTCAAACTTTGGCATACTTTAGCCATGTGAATTTTCGTTTTCAAGCAGAATCAATGACCAGCGCACGAAACAGCCCAAAAATATCTGATTTTGTGATATAATTAATTTTTAACTTATCATATGGATGGTAACACTTCTCAGAAATCGTGACGTAAATCATTCTGATCAATGTTGACCGAGTTCTGAGCACTTTGAAAAAATTTAGAGTCTAACTCTTCCCCAAATTTATGTACATGTATGGCCGGTATCATTTATTCACGGCGTAACAAGCATTGGTGACGCAGAGGGCTGCAGTGACTCGGAATATTCATAGAAAGTGTACAGCAAATAATGAATTTGCTTTACTTTTCTCTTCTTCCCCTTTTGCGTTTTTCGTTTCTTTGTTTGATTTTATTGATTGATCAAGTTTGACTACCACGTAAAGCATTCCATGGTATCACATCCCGTTTACACATACATTTAGCATGTTCTGTCACAAAATGCTTCAAATTGGAAAATGACATAAATTATCAATGCCGTCGACATCATATTTTTACGAAGCTCCTTCTAGAATGTAACTTTCTTAAAAATTGTTAAAAATTTGGTTTTGAGTGCACTGACAAATTTCCAGTCATATATAACACAAAGCCAAGCGGAAAACCGAAAAAATATAATGTTATTACAAGCATTTTAAGAAAAACAGACTACGATGTTAGTATGATATAACACAAGTATATGGTATCATAACAAAGCATGGGATAACTTCAAACTTGAATAAGATAACGGTTACAAATACTTCAGTGTAAGAATGGAATGTTTTTGTTAATCATGCAGTACAGGGTGAGCCAAAAAAAGGCGACCGGTGCTGATGAAGCCTTTCAATGCGGATTACTACAGTAGAATACCCTGTTTATCTTTGTTATAAAACCCAATTTTTATGCCCCTAACTTTTATGGTTACTGTACAAACAGAAATTTAGTAAAGGTGGTCATTTTTTAAAAAGTAAAAATTGTGAATCAAAGTAAAAGTTGTCCTATTGTGAGAAAAGTTTTGTAAAACTTTTTACACGCAATAATACTTTAAAAGTCACCCAGATTTGTAATTTACTGGTAATTTACAGTCAATAACTTCTTGTATGGGGCAAAATTTCGCCAAAATCAAGAGTTTTTGTTATGAAATTGGAAAAAAGGCAAAATTGAAGCAAAATTAATTCTGTCATTGACCAGATCGAAAAACGATTTAAATTGTTGGTGAAGTAGAAAGTAGGACACACTAAAACGGCTGTCTTGTAGTTTCCAGCTGTTATATAGTTCTCATGATTGGATCTATTGTATTTTTCTGTTGTAAAGCATGTTGAGTTTGTGAATTTTTTAAAATTTATTTTCGAAAAAATCGATGTTTAGTATTTTTGATTCTAGTCAGTCAATATTTGAGCAATCTGACTGAAACTTTGCACTTTATATGCCAGATGTTCTGTCTATCGACGGCAGGAAACCTCATCAGAAAAGCTTCACCCATTTGAAAACTATAAAAGTCAGTACCGGTCGCCTTTTTTTGGCTCACCCTGTATATATACATTACAATAAATATTTTTGTGAATGCGATTGACGAGTTGATTGGGCTATCCATCACACAAATAAAAGGTTTAGTGTTTGCTTTCAGACCCACCAAATACAATGTTAAGATTCAAATATCAGATAGAGTATTTGGTGTGTAAGCCGTATGCTGTTTATGTTGAGTATTATTTTAGCGGTAAGTTGATGATGAATAGGAAATATTTGCACAGCAATAACAACCGTATTCATTTCTTATGCCAAGTTATAGATTTCTTTTTCTGCTGATGCGATACAAACGTTTCATTCGTTCTATGGTTTCCAATATCCAGCGCTTCATCCGGACGACATTCGTGAATGATGAATCAGAACACGAATCTGCTTTTCCGAAGCTTGTGACGCCTTGAAGACGGTATTTACCATTGTGCAAACAGACGAATGGACCGCCAGAATCACCCTAAATAATTTAATCAAAGAAGTTCCGGGAGAATACATTTCCATTTCGTGATTTTCATCAGAAAAATTGCTTCTCAAAAGTCATGAGCTCAAAGGATGCGCAGTATAAATAGTGTAAAAGCTCATCAGCGTATAGTTTCTGTGCCCAAAGTTCAACAAGGAAAATTATTCTAATCTGGAAGAAAAATCATCTCATCCACGACCAGCAGAGAAACAAATTGATAATTTTGTCGAATCACTAGTTCAAGTCTACAAATTTCTCGAACGTAGATTTCAACTCAGTTCTATCCAAATCCAAGGTGGATAAGTATGATATTGTTTCTACGATTTTGGCCTCCACATTGTCATGAAGAAATTCGGCAGCATTTCTTCTACACAAACTTTTCCACAGGGTGAAAATCCACAGTCAAACCCTACCATTTGTTAGTTCTCTTTCGACAAGTTGAGAAGAGTTTAAGACACACTCTCTCAGAGGTTGCGATAAGTCACAAATCAAATTAATAAATCAATTAAATCAGACGTTTTTAGTAGTTATACAGCCTGTTATATGGCACAAGGATATTTATTCCGCATTTTTGGACGATTTTCATATACGCAATATGTAACCACACTTTTTCCATAGTACTTTGTTGCAATTGGCTTACACTGCACGTCTCTGGGGCGTTGCGGCCCTCGACTTTTGAACCACTGCATATGACCAAGCCTTTTTTGACGACGTTTTGGACATTTGTATTTCCCTCCCAATTATTGCTGCATACATTTTGATCTAACATGGCCACATGTGCTCCTTGCAGTTGTTCTGAAGACGGGCCATCTGCAAAAGAAAGGTTCAGTCAGGGATCGAACATGCACAATAACTCATGTTTGTGAAGCATTACTTGAATACAAGCGACCGAAGCCCGAAATATAGCACAGTTCCTTGTTGCGTGGTTCCCTATTTGCTAAAGGTATTATTTCAACGAGGCCCGGCTGGAGTCGCATGGGTTCAACTAGTAAGACTAAAGCTATGTCGTAGCCATCCTCGATTGTCTTGTATTTCGGATGTTTTCTTATAGCTCTAATTTTGGCAACAGGATCACTGGAAGACATGTAGTTTGAATGGTAGCTCGATCCATATCTAACCTCGGCATCCTTTATCTTTGTACCCCTGCAGGTAAAAGTGGAAATTTTGGAAACAATCATTGGCTGTCAGTGTACGATGGTTGATCAATAAGTTCGTGAGTTTTTGCTCAATTCTTAGGCACTAAATTCAGCAGAAACTTAATGTAGTCACCGGACATCTCAAAACACCTTACCTGTTAAACAATACACTTAAGTTGCTATAGTCAATTTTTTTCAAATGAGCCTCAGAAAAAAAATGCTCAGGGAAAACGATCGGTTTATGCTGTGGCTTTTTTTCCTCAGAGTGAATGTAGTAGTCATAAAAGACAACTTGAAAAAAAATGATGGCTGACAATGCTATACTTCAGTTTTTCTGAAATGATCGATGCAACAGTGAGAGTTTCGGCAAACACAGCTTTACTGGAAATTATGAAATCAATTTCGATCAAGGAGGCCGTCTCATAAAAAAAAAATTCCACAATTTTGGATAAAAGTTTGGCTGCGACCTCACTGCATCGATCATTTTAGAATCAATGGAGTATAGTCATCAAACTTGGCTACAAGTTTCCTCGGATTTTTAGCATTCCGAAGCTTATTCAAAAAAAATGGAGAATAGTAAAGGTGAACAATCCAGAGAATATGATCGAGGATATACTCGTGTTAGGGCATAGGAAAAGAATGGGGTCTTTTTTGTGTCACGCAACCGCAACCGTGTCTGTTGACCAATGGTATTGCAAGTAGGTGTTCTTTTACACGGCGATCGATTTTTTCTGTGTATCTACAGTAATTCTTCTATTCAAACCCGAAAAACCTAATATCAATCCTTCTGTTCAGTTATTTCGATATTTTGGAAGCACTTTTTATTCTTTGCCACAGAAATCAAGGACCACTTCACGTTAGGGATTTACAGATACTGCAAAATGGTGCAGGAAAACACTTCCGGAGGCATCAACAGAGAACAACATACGTTTGAAGAGGCAATCAGAGGAATAACTTATCAGTTACTAGAATGGAGACAAAAAGTCATTTGCACGTTTCCTGGAGGTTCATTCATATCAATCAGAGTGGAACTTATGTTGGGGATGCATTTCATCCATGAAACTTATGAAGACGGCGAGAAAGCGTCACGACTGCCTTTAAAAGGCTATATGTGACATGTTATGATTATTCTCACACTTAAGTGATTTTTTTATTGTCATTTTATGCCAATAAAGCGGGTGACCGTACTAGTGTTTATTTATTGATTCTTTATTGGACATCGAGTTTTATATTGGGACACATATTCTCCTACTGCAGCGTCTCACATTTCCGACTTTTACGAGAGCCATTGGGTAAGGCTCTCTAGAGTACTGTGGTAGTTTTTCAGGTGCAAGCTGTTGGATTCCAGTTGCTGAATAGCGAGTATAGGTTGTGTTTAACTCTGCTAAAGAACTGTTACACTGTATCAGCCTTTACCAATAGGAAGCTCATTTGAGTGACCTATGGTAGCTAGTTTGGTACAAGCCAATAGACTCCTTGGTAATATTGCCTCTCCAAACATAACAAGTGGAACACTTACCGCAGAAAGCAGTGGGCTGCAGACAGTACAAACAATGGTCTTATCAATGAACCTCCGCATGTCTGGGACGTTAATATCAAAACCTGCCAAGGAGCGACACTAATTTCGATGGCTTCACCCCCAATGATCCTGCCTCTTCCGGTATGTGGTACCATGTTGCGTGGGCCAGTCACATTTGAAGGTGCAGCTCGGCAGTTCGTGTGATATAGCAAACAAATCAATAGCGATGCCTAATAGGGAAAAAATGAACTATTTCATAGAGGAACATTGGATCATCACTGAAGCACTGAGGGAAAGAAAGAAAAAAAAATTATTGGAGAACGCTTTTGTTGCATTTTCAAAGAAAACTTTTTTTCTCAAGAAAATTCACAAACTTTTTACCGAATGCAAGTATGATTGATCGGAATGTTTCATCACATGACGTCATTGTGGTGCAAAATTAAAATCGGATGCGTCTAAAAGTTTTGTGATTGGCTAGTTACTTTTTCGTCAGAGAAGGAGAACTACGTTATCGAAGCATGGTCGGAAGCTTAGGATTTAGTGACAAATAAACTGTAGTAAAGTGGATTTTTGCACACATAAGTTTTGTGATATTCCATCAGCCATCGGGCCAAGCTGGGGTTTGAAATTTCTCCACTGTAGGGTTCTGTTAATTTAAACCACATAGAGTGGTCGGTTTTTAACCTACATTCATTGTAGCAGGTGCATGCCTAATCTAGATTTTCAATTTATTGTGTAAAATTAACCTTTCGGAATTTTCGATCCTTCAATCTTTGAGGAGATACATATTTTTTTTGAAAATCTCATTAAAGCATACCGAAAAATCAGTCCTTGTTCATAAGAAAGATTCGGGAACGTACATGCACGGCACAAAAGCTCTGCCGGTAATGAATGTGCCAGTGCGTAGGGCGGGTTCCTTTTTCGTTTCCTTTTTGTTGATAAAAGACTTGTGCTATAGATCAGCACTTTTTGAGCTCTAATGTTAGTTTTATCAAACCAGATATGCATTGCATGAAAAGATCGATCGGCATGATTCTCATTCTTATCTCTTGTCTCTTGATTATCTTCCAATTTTTCTGCTCCCATCTGCTGAGCCTCAATCAGAATCTGATGAGATTCAAAACATTAAAAATGTGCAATCATGCGCTTGAAAAAATTTTTGATCATTAAATCTATTTTGCAAGAAATATTGCATGTAAACCAACGGAATCACTAATTCTTCTACGTTCTTAGGTCAACTAACAATCCTTAACTTTGGACGTCAACTTTTGATGGCCATGACTGAGGAAGGAGAAGATCAAGTGTAATGTTGAAAGTTTGCTGAAACATAGATGAAGTGAAATGGTGGATGAAAAGCATTGGAATAACATGATAGCTCAATTGACACACTGCGCCTTATTACGCTCTGTAGCATAAAGTCGACCACTCGCTAATCAGAAAACTTTCGGATGCATCTATAATTATGGTTTCGAATCAATCGAAATGAAAAATCTTGGTCAATCAGAGCTTGAATCCAAAAAAAGTGAGTAGGTTTCCTTTTGAAAAACATCCAAACTATTTTTTTGCTTATCAGATTTTAACCAAACCTCTACCACAACTGACTGCCAAAAATCAAGAAAGTTCTATAAATTCCGTGCCAAAAAAGGTCCCAACGACATCCGTCCCTCCCTTTTCATAAAGATTTTTGCTCACACTGACGATTCAATCACCTGGCTGGAGTCAAACACGTTGGATTAAGTTTGAACCGTCCCAACTCATACCTCGATATATTGTCACTCCTTCTACCATAAAAATGGTTATTGCAACCTATAATTTCTCAAGGATAGTTATCTGAGCGGCCGTCATTCTAAAAATGGATATAATTCCTGGTGGCCAGCGAAGATTTTTAAGCTACGTTCCCAATTGAGCTGGGGGACCCTTACAGATTGGAACCGTTGCATTTATCACTAGACGACTGAGGGCCTTTTGCTGTTGCACATGCAATGCAAAAAATCGAATCACTACTTCCCTAATGTTTGAAAATTCTGCTGAACATTCTTCAGCGCCACAACTGGGAAATATAGATAGGACCACGCATGTTATTGAGGGTCAGAGACCCCAGACAGAGTTTTTCAACCATATGCAACAGTTTTACTCATCCCAGCAAATTTTTTAGTTAATCTGACCTTTATCAGTTTTCATAGAATAGATGGACTTTTCAAGTATCGATACAGGAAGCGCTCAAACCCATCCGAATGGAAGATGGAGAACTCCTGCAACGTGGGATAATTGTTACATGTACGAATCGAAGAAAAAGTCATCCTACATACATATAAAACGGAGCTTCGGGGGTGTGAAGGAAAGTCAGGCAATCTTAGGTGGGATTATTGCTCGCATAAATTTTAATGGGGGTAATGATTGGATAGAAGAAATTTCGATTTACTGCCCAAGAATTTTGAAAAATAGTTCGAAAATTGTAATTGTTGTTCAAAAAATTTGAAAATATTGTGCTTACTGCGCGATAAGCAGGAAAACTTGACATGTTCGACTTTTTTATTTATTCAGGAATGGCTATTTTCCACCAAAATTGACATATTTCAGTTTCTCTGCACAAAAAGATGGGGTTACTAACAGCTGGCCCATTTTAGCCGCGGCTGGCCATTTCGGACGACTTCTGATGTTTGGGTTATTATGGCATTCCCATAACTACATGTATGCTATCCACTCCTAATGAGTTTGACCGCCAGCAGATTTTGGCTTGTGTGCGATAATAGGTCAGACTATGGCACTTTTTTTGAATCCATTTTAAGCGAGGGTTCCGGCAGTTCTAACTCCAGGCTAATGAAAGTTTCCACGCATTACCTGAGAAAATAAAATAAATGACTTCATATTGTTTCAATGGGTAGCCGTTCGATAGCTCTAGTGTGCAGCAAAACCGTCGCAAACACCAGACATCAACCAAATAGCCGAATAAATTTCTGATGGGGCACCCACCTGTAATTATATACAAATATTTTGTCCGAAAATTTTCAGTCCAGACACCATACATATGCAATGTTAAACTCCAGGCACCGGTTTCTCTGAAAGCGTTCAATGGTAAACGCATCCATCCGATGTTTCTCAAAAGACGTTCAAGCTAAACACGTTTAAAGTTAAGCTCGGTTCATACTTCTGCTCGGCGAGCAAATTTACCGCCAAGCATGCTCGGCAAACATTTCCTATCGCGAGCTAATTTTTCCCCTAAAATGCATATACTTACGAATATTTCTTTCCATGTATGAACCCACAAGACACCTAATCTCTTCGAAGGTGTTTTTTGTTAACGTCCTTGTAATCAGGGTATTAGACGTTCCGCAGAATTTCTTTTTGACGAACAATTTTTCTTCATCTGATTATTTTTATCATATAGACATGGCAAAAACTCAGAAAAAATATGAAATCCCACAAATAAATCTAGCGATTAGGGATGTATTCAATGCCGCCAGATCCTACCCGATATTTTCTGACCTGAACCGAAAAAGGAAAAAATACCCTTGACCTTACCCGTTATCCAGGATATCTCTGTGCATTGGAGGTCACGGGTCAAAAAATTCATTTGATCATTTTCACTTCACTATTAAAAGAAAAACAAATAAAATTTTGCTCTACAAGATTAATTTAGGCATTATTACATATATAAAATTTTCTCGGCATTTTTCCCGTGAAGGTAGGGAATGATCAATGTATTGGCATATTGGCATCGGCTGATAATTGACTTTTTTAAATATCGGTCGATGGTTTTTTTGGGCGGGCATTATTTATTGGGCGGGTGTAAACCTTAAGTCATTTTTGATTATTTGTGATAAGAAAAATATTGAATGTATTGATAATATGATTTTTTATTTCAATGTACTATGACGCAATGGTTGACGAATAGTTTTTAGCCTTCACCTGCTGAAAAATTATTTTTAAAAATCGTTTAATTTCCCTAATTCACAAAAAATTATTCAACAATATCATTGATATGGTGTCAAAAATTTTTTGAGATAAAATATTGTTTCAAAATGAGTGTTCTATAATTTTTATAATGTTTAAAAAGTTGTATAGTGAAACCTAACCTTCCTGTGAACAATGGGGTACCGATATTGGTCATTCTTCAATTTTCAAGCATTTAATAAAAAAGAGACAATGAGTCTTACGTGGGAGAACGTTTCCAAGGACCAGTTTTTGAGATTATGCAAAAATGAAATTCTAAGCAAAAATTTTTCCGCAGGTAAGAAGGACATGCTATCTTTTCTATCATATCAGATTTTTTAATCTATTTTCAATAATCGTAGATCGATTGATTTTCGTTTTTTGACTTGAATACTAGAAAAATTTTGTACATTTCTCATTTTCCTTGTCTCGTTATTTCTCGTTTCTCATAACAGCAATTAGTATTTAAAACCAATAAGATGAGTCATTTCTCATTTTGAATGTTCATTTACATTAAATAATAAACAAGCATGTAACATGACTAGTACGTGCTTACCTTACACTTTATGAACTGAGCATATTTTTTACCCTTGACCCGGCTTGCGATGTCTGACCCGACTAGATATTTTTAATGCTTGACCTGATCCGATATTCTCTGACCCAATAGATCCCTACTACCGATCGATCAGAGCCTGAAAAATTTCGCATTGGTCCTGCGCGCATTTGTTGTTTTCCACCCGTAGATTTATGTTTCTGCCAATCCATAGGTTCCAAACCCGGCCACTTTTTAACAGCCTGTGCAGGATGTATACACCTGTCCCGACATTGACCAGTATGGGACGACACCCAGGAAGCCGGGACATGCCTCTTTATACATGTGCGTCTTGCTCGGCGAGCATGCTGGCCGAATATGCTCTGAGCTGTGCTTGGAGATGCTCGACGAGCACAGCTCCGAGCAAGCTGCTTGTGGAGTGTTGTGTCTTGATTTATGACTGGACTAAGTTGAAAATAATGCCTTAGGATAATTGGTAAATATCCAACTGGAATAATAGCTAATAAATAGCTAAGTTTAATAAGGCAAACTAACACAACATATAATATCCAAGTACTAAATAATATAATAAATAAATGAACAAATATACAAAACAACACGGCTTTTTTACTATTACCAAAAATCACAGAATGTTCTAGAGCATTGTAGAATATAAAAGAATATTACAGAATATCGTGGAGGTTCTAGAACTTTCTGGTACAATGCAGTACATGAGATGTACCTGCACATCATTTTATGTGATCATACTGTAAGGTATGAATCACGCATACTTGCACATCATGCAATGTGATCGTACTGTAAGATATGCATCACCGAACATGCTCGGAAGGCAAATATTTGCTCAGTGAGTACAACCCTGAGCACGAAAAATTTGCTCACCGAGCATGCTTGGAGTGGTTGAAAATTTTTCTACTCCTCCGAGCATGCTCAGCAAGCAACACAGGTTATAAGCATAGGCATGTCCCAGACTGGGCTAATTTATCAAAAATTGAACATTGTGCGCATGGCCAATTCGAAACTTTGCGCACTCTGATCGGTCGGTAGTAAGGATGTATCCAGCCAGACAATACCTGGTCGGTTCAGGCAGTAAAAATACCAAGTCAGGTCATGGGCCGGGTCAGAGACCTCTAGCAAACCAGGTCAGGGGTAAAAAATATTTTCAGTTCATAAAGTGTAAGACAAGCACATGTACTCACCATGTTACATGCTTCTTTATTATTTAGTGTACATAAATAACCATTGAAAATGAGAAATGACTTATTGCTTTTAAATAGTAATTGCTGTTTTGAAAATTGATTTTTGAAATATATGTAATAATGATTAGATTATTCTCATTCTTCTAACTGTGAAAATGATCAACTGAATTTTTTAACCCATGACCTTCAAGGCACAGAGGTATCCTGGATAATGGGTTAGGTCAAGAGTCTTTTTTCCCCTTTCGGGTTGGGTCAGAAAATATCGGGTAGGATCAAGTGGCATACCTGGTCAAGAGGTTCGATACATGCCTAATCACTAGATTTATTCGCGGGATTTCCTTTTTTTTGTTGTAAAGTTTTTGCCATGTCTATTCGAAAAAAATTATTAGATGATGAAGAATTTGAACTTATTGAACTTGTTCGTGAAAAAGAATTCTTATGTAACGTTTAGTCCTCTGATTAGAAGGACAGTAGGGAAAACGCCTTGTCTTCAAAGATACTCAGGAAGATTCAAGGTACTGATTTTATGGTTCTCTTATGGAAAGAAATATGTATGTATTTTAGGGGAAAAATTTGCTCGCAAAATATGAACCAACTCCGAGCATGCTCGAAGAGCAAGCTGCTCGAAGAGCATCCCTGAGCATGCTTGGTGAGCATGCTTCGAGCTGTGCTCGGAGATGTTTGCCAATCATGCTCAGTGAGCATGCTCGGGGTAAATTTTCTCGCCGAGCAGAAGTGTGAACCGGGCTTTATAATTCTGAGAATGACTATAATATGCCTCCCTCAATATTTTTCAGCTAGAGTGAGAGGCAGGAGGCTGGAATCGATCCGGATTTGGAGTGTCATTGTTTACCATTTCTATACATTTGAGTGAAGTCAGCCATTGGGATCATTGCACATAATTTTCATATAGAAAAATTTTACTGTAGTTGATGCAAGTGTAAGGACAAAATGCACGATGATGCAGAATATACTTTTTCACAGACATAGAAAATTTTTTTTTGAGAAAGAATGGAAATCCGATATAACGAAAGTGAATTTTTTTCAACTTTAACCCAGGTTCTCAAAAATCTAGTCCACTTCTTTTTCTTGCTTGACAACTATCTAAGCAAGTATATTCTTTTTTTTTCTGCCTCATCGGGGCATTTTCTGATAAACTAACTGTTGCATGCCCAATATTTGAATTTTCACTTGCATGTTATCTATATGATTTTTGCGTTTTTTCCAACTGAAAAAATGATTGAATTGGCTGAAAAATAAGAATTTTTATTCATAAAACAAATGCTGAAAGATTATCGTTCCAGTATTCTAGTATGTCCAGATCCAAGTTTCATTTCCAGCACTTTGTGCCAGAATTAACGATATTCAAATCTATGATAAGCGTGGGATTGCGGTCCGTATGTGGCTAACTTTTCTGCAGTTTGTGGGAGATTCCTGACCTGACTCTAACCCTGATGCTAACTGGACTGACGGTCTTAGTTTCTCACAGATAATCCTTAACAATTCCAAAGGGGTAGGGAATACTCCTCACCAGTCGACTATAACACACTGGTAACGATGCAGTATTACGAAAAGACGTCCAAAACACTCGACAATATGAAACGTCCAAAATAAGCACAATGCCGTGGCACAACCCTAAAAACTGACCTATTATCGCCGAACAAGCTCACACACAATTATAATGTGAAAAACGCAAAAAACTTTGGCCCAGGTTCTCCTCTCTACTTCAAACCTATGACGGAAAAGTACGACCGGAAAAAAGACGGAAAACGATCTCTGGAGAGAGCCTTGCACCCCTCACAAAACACGAACTAACCAGAAATGAGAAAAACGTCAAATAATACTTTTTACGTTATGCATTGTTATGCAAAGCATTGCCTACCAATAAAGATTTTTGACCAAGGAATATAATAACACAAAACATACTGACACACATGTTTACTTAATGAAAACTGAACCTACTTACACTACAAAGACCTTTACGGCTAAAATTGATAATAAAGAAGCAAAGGTCAGACGGATTGACCCTCTGACATAAGGTGCCAGCAGCCAATTTTTTGTCATCCCTCATTATACTTTAGATCCTATATTAAAATCATATCTGCTAGAATTCAAAAAAATAGCTTTGCTTAATTTTTTATTCACTGCAAATACCAGAATGTTCAAACTCAAAAAAGCATAATGTCGACATTTCCGATTGAAAATATAAAATTCGAAGCATTTAAAAATGCACATTAAATAAAATGCCTGTAAAATTATAGCGCATTAAAAATTAAGAAACACACACAGTTCCAAAACTATACCCCATTTATTTTTTGGAATAATCGATGCAGCGAGGAAGCAGCCAAACTTTTATTTAAAATTATTGGAGATTCGTTGACTTTACCTCCATTCTACAGAATCAGAAAATTTCTTGATGATTACTCTTTTCAATCATTTCAAGATTACCAAAATTGATTTCCTGTCTGCCAAAACTCGGACTGCTGCATTAAAGTAATATCCAGTTACATCAAATAATGATTAAAGGCGAATATACAAATTCTGGGTGATTTCAAAATTCTTTCCATTTTCCCCAGGCTTAGGCTTAGACCTCGTGGTGCATTCGATATAATGGGACTTTCAAAGTATTTGGATTCCCCAGATAACGGAACATTCGAGGTAACGAGATGTTCGAGGATGGGTCATAATCATACCTCCTGTGCGCTATAAGCTTCCTTTGTCAGTTGTACATTTATAAGATCAAAGCATATGAAAACAAAGCTTGCCATTTTGGAGTCTCTCGGGGATTTTCCCGAAATGTTGAGCAAAATATTTTTAATGGAAAAAGTTTCATCTAATGCCTGTTTATTACTTCCTCAGTGAAAAATAATAGACAATCGTAATCCGATTATTAGTTTCCTGTAGATTAATAATGAAACATGATTTCGTTTTTATGAATATTTTGAGAAGATTCATATTGGATCATACCCTTTCGTTGTTGATCAACTCGAGCGAGCAGATTCTTGATTGTCCAAAAAGCTAATTATTTACTGAGGTTCATATACATGGAAGTGTACAAGCAGAGCAGGTAGGCAGATAAAATTTTCATCTGTCACATGATGTGATTTTCTCCTAATATTATGGCCTTTTCATACTTGTTGCTGTCAAGTTTCAAGGACAACTTGATGTCATCTAGGAAGAACATCTTCTTTGACATATATCCATGTATTCAGCTTTTTGGTTTCCAATATTTTTGTGTACAAAATTTGAAGAAATGATTTCAGAATGACAGATGAGTAATGGATATGACTGTTTCCGGTCCTTCGATTCTGATCAATACGAATTTGCTGTTAAGCATGCACAATTGGCAATAATCACAAAAATAGTTTTTCGACATTCATGCTCCAAAGTTTCATACGGCACTCAGAGGAGTTTGTAACATTTTGATTTAGTCAGAAGCATACATAGCATAGAAATTTTGGAGGTCAGGATCCTATGCTCAAAACTCGAGCATTTAAAACTTTGATTTGGAATGTTTCTCAATGCGCCCTTTCGGCCCTGACAAAATAATTAAACTTTTTCCTGATAATTTTCCAAATTTCGCATGACATCTTTACATCTTTAAATGCTGAAGTCTTCGAAGAGAATTGAATTAATTTATGCTTAATGTGTTCATTTGCAGCTCTTGAGAAAAATCATCTTCTGCATTTCATGATATGAAAGTTCCGAAAAAATGAAAATTCTGGGATAGTCAGCCAGAATTCTGCCCGAGGTAGGGACCACCAGCCAATGCCCCAAGAGCATGTATGGTAAGTAGTCAACCCTTGGAGCATTTCACTATGGAACATAATTCAGATTTGATGACAGTTTTTCATACTGAATTATTCCATTTTATTTTTGGTTCACTCGAGTGATAGCAGATTCTTCTATGAAGTTGTTACTCATGTTTTCTACATACTGATTGCTATTTGTTTAATCTGTATGATTACAGTAAATATATTAAGCTGTATTTGGTGTACAGAACATGTTTTTTGTATACTAGTAGTAGTAGTTCTTATTACTCTTCCAGTAAACAAAGTTGTACTGCACGTACTGAAATGAAATTCTGAAAAGCAAACGGAACATGAATATTATTTTTCCTTTTTATCTTTATCTTTTTCCTTTTCTTACCTACTGATCCTTTCTTCATTTTGTTTTTTTCAGATCAATTTTTTTCCTTGTTGCTTTCTATATGTTGTTTTTTCTTTCTTATCACTTTTTTGTGTGTTTTTTGCTTTTCTAATGCTTTTCTACCTGTTTTCTCTTATTGTTAATGCCTTCATTTTCGTTGACGTTTTTTTTCTCTTGATCTTTTGTTTCTTCCAGCAATCCTTAGTTTACATCTTTAATAAATAATTACACACCAGCAATAATGAACCGAACTGAATAAGCATAGGATAATATAAATCTTTAAAATGATAACTTGTGATGTATTGTACCATGAGCAAGAAAAAAGAAAATGAATGAAAGCAGAAACAAAAAATGAAAACGTAGAACCACTCATCAACGGAAACATAAGCAACACACACAAAAATCAAAGGAGAAAAAAATACATACAAAGAAAAATATAAAATAAAGATATGAAGAAAGTGTTATCACATTTTCAATCGCTTGTTTGGGAATTCGCTCATTTGGAATTAGACCTTAATGTGCCACCCTGAACAATTTAATTTTTCAGATTTTGTCGATAAACCATGTTCAATAACACAACTTTTGCAACAAACTCCAACTCTACTATGTTAGATGAAGCAACTCTCACCGCTCTACAAAGCGTTTTGGTGGGCGTTTCTTACCTGACAGTGACCACAATTTACGTTGTACCTTATCTTTTGTGCTTGTTCATCATGCACACAGACAAAACCATGTCAACGTCCAACGTGTACCGTATCATCATACACATGGGTTACAGCGACGTTCTGCAGCTTCTGTTCAATGGCGTGCCAGCTGGCATCTACAGTATTCTGAGAGACAACCGGCCAGTTTACTTCAATAAAGTGTTGGGCGCCATCGTGGATGGGGCATGGTTCGCTTATGTCTTTTTATCTCAACTCTTGGCTGCCAATCGTTTTTTATACATTTTCGCCCGCCACAGAGTATCGAACGTTTTCTCTGATCAAAAAACGAAATTATTAGTGGCTTTTTGTTGGCTGATAGGTAAAGCGGACTTGTGATGGTCACATTCACAAATAAGCAACAAGGAAAGTCTGATAAAAAATCGAGCAAATTTTGACCATGTTTCGATGTCTCAACTTTCTTTGAAATAGGACACCATTTCGAGTCATTTTTCCAATAAATTTCTGAAATATGAATTTTCTATTTTTTGATTTTTTGGTAGATACATTAGAATTCACATTTCAGATGGGGCCAAATGTTGATGTGTGAGAAATGAAAGACTTACCGAGTGAGGTCAGCCGTTTTTATGTCCCAACGCCAATGTCCACAAAACGTGTCTAATTGAAAGAGTTCAGAATGTTTAACAATAAACACTCAGGTCTCGTTTCCTCACTGTCAGGTTTTCCCGTTCAGGTAAAGAACAGTACCAGCTCTTCACAGTGTCATTGACGGCTTGAAAAAGTACAGTAGCTATCTACTTGACATCGAGGTTTCATGTGATCCAAACTGATTGACCTGATTCTTCATCTTCCTCAAGTTTGTTGTATGGTGCAATTGCAGCAACTTTGTCATGACGAGGCTTTCCAATGGATGATGTGCCAACCACCTGGCCTTTATATCATTCATGCACAAAGAGAAGTAATTTGAGACGTTAGATACCGCCAGTGATCTGAAAAGCTATGACCTGAGATGCGCCTAGTGGTCTGAAAAAAATCGTCAAACGTCCCCAGCACTTAATTAAAGAAAAATGCTTTTGGAGTTCTCTGTTTTTTTCCTCACCTAGCCCCACCCCCCTCCCAGAGTCAAAAGTCCGAGGACCTCCCTCTGGGAAATTCTTGCCATGCATGTCTGCTTTGTACCCCGTACTCAGGTACCTTACAATTGTTGAAGGGCTTCCTGGGTGGCCCCAGAGCTGTCTCACCACTGGCCAATGTCGGGGTAGGTGTGACCATCCCGACCAGGGCTCAACAAAAATAACCAGGTTCAGAACTCGTGGATCGGCTGGAACATCAATCCTACAGGTCAAATGTTGTATGTTACCATACAGCTCAATAGTCCCTGTTGTCATCATAAGCCTCGTTTACAGGGAGTAACAAGTTTGACTTGTTCGATGTCAAACATGAATGATATAAGTTGTTGATCAATGCTTGTTAACTCGGAACAGGCTGCTCTGGCGTACTGTATAAAATTTCTTTGACTTTTGAGCTTAAACAAAGGAGCTGTAAAAGTTTTTAGAGGCTCTAACAATGCAGGTTACTATTAATTCTCAACGTTCAAGTGTTATGTTCAGGGGTCTCTCTGTTTTGGTCCAAAGACGTCAGCAATATGACTAAAGAGTCTGTTTGGCTTGTACCAAACTGATTACCTTAGGTCACTTAAAGGAGCTTCCTATTGGTAAAGGCTGATACAGTGCAACAGTTCCTTAAGGAGCTAAACACAATCTTCAGTCACTGTTCAGCAACTGAAATCCTACAGCTACCCAAAAAGCCACCAGAGTACTCCATAGAAGCCTACCAAATGGTTCTCATGAAAGTCGGGAATGTGATACAATGCTGCAGAAGAATATATGTGGTCCAATACAAATCTCGATGTTCACTAAGCAATCAATAAACAAACACCAATTGGCTGTCCCACTTCACTGGCATAAAATGACAATAACAAATCGTTGGCGGGCAACTCCCACAGAATACACAAAATTGTGAGAATAATCATAGCATATCACATATTACCTTTTAAGGGCAGTCATGCCCACGTAATGACGCCTTTTCACCACTTTCACAATTTGCATGGATGGGACGCATTCTACCGTAAGTGCAGCCCCAACACAAGCTCACGGAGATTTGATGTGGAAATAAGCAAAAGATTCCATACCCCAGTCTTTTATCTAATCTTATCACTAACCACACCTGTCTTCAGGCTTTCCCTGAATCATGAAACTAATAAATTTGTATCATCAATTCTAATTTGTGATCCTTCACTACACATGTACATTGTAAGCTATACACTCAAATTAGTCGAAAATGGCAATGGACAATTCGTGAATGAAAATACTGTTATTTATAGGCATATGCTTTGTGGTGGCGCTGTGCATTCCCGACATCGACTTTTACTATTCTGTAAAAGTTTCCTCTTATTTGTACGGTAGTTCCTCGGCATCATTCTTCGTTGTTAGCCTGAATCTCTACATCGATATCGCTCATTGCATCGGTCTTTTCGTATGGTATTTCCTGATGTACGTGAAGGTTCATTTGAAGGTATACAATTTTTTTTGTAAAAACGTATGCTTCTATTATGGAGAAATTTTTTGTCATAATAATTTTATAACACTTGAATCATGTTTCAACTTCATCACCAACTACAAAAAATTACATGAAAAAAGATACGGTGCCCAATTGACTGTGGGCTAATTTAGCCATGGTGAGCATTCTAACCTCATCTAAAGTAACTAGGGCTAAATTGACTTAGGGTCAAAATTACCACGACTAAGTTGACTATACCTATGCTGACTACTATAAACTCGACTATAGCTAATCTTGGAATGATTACTGCTGTGATGAATAAACCATTGCTAACTAACTTTCATCAATAATAAGGCCTTTTTTCACAATATTGATTTCAGCAACGCTTGATCTCAGTGATGTGGGGAAAATCAATAAACTCAGTAAGGATCAAACATTTGTATGAGAAATTGGCTTATTTCGCCAGTTGTCGTGTTATGGGTAGCTGTTTTCATCTTCTCGATTTTCCCGCAGGTTTAGGAGCACTTGAATTCAAAATAAATTTTTGTTTTTGGATGCATAACATCAGATTATGCAAACTCATTAGTAAAAAGACGAGATAGGCCCAATTCTCGGCTGACGGTGTCACTGTAACTGCATTGACAGAACAATGAACACTTCGGAGAATAAAAATAGGGTCATGTACATTTATATTCTTCAAAAATTTCATGTTCACTTATCTGTGAAAAAAATTCCAATGGTTTCAAATTTATCCGAACTCCAGATCAACTTTGCTAATTTTTAATGGCACTAGAAAGTGCCTTCATAAACATCGACAATGCACCATGACGACACAGTTGGCATAATATATCCAACTGTTGCAAGTCTACACAACTCCTTTTATGGGTGTTTGTTATTTTAACCATGGTACCTTCTAGGGTCATTTTTTTCTATACCCACAATGTTAAAATTTAACTAGGCTTAACTGGCCATAGCCAATTTGACTGGTTAACTTTGCCAAAGTTATTTTGTGAGAAAGGCCTTTTAAAATGTCTAATGACTAACCACATGAGTGAAAAATACGATAGTTATTTAATAAACTATGATCATATGATGTGCTGCACTGTTGATGTGATGTTCCAGCTAAGTTAACTATTGCTAACCTATCTCGAAAATGAGAATCCGGCCACTGGTGTGTTTTTCCCAGCAATCATAAAGATTCTCTTTTTTCCAGATAAAAGAAATTACCATGGCTGTGAATGCCAACAGCGACGCCAAAGATAGAAAATTATTATTACAAGCATTCTTGCTTTGTTTCAGCGACGTGGTTACTGTAGTTGCCAATATGACCTTTCAACACTTTCCGTCAATAGGAAATTTCCTGCCTGTTTTGATCAACTACACTTGGATTTTATGTGCAGGAAACAATGTGGTTGTGTATTTAGCTTTGAATGAGTAAGAGTCGTTTTTCTATGTACCTCAATTTAACAACGATTTCTGGAATCTGAATTCTGATATTCTGACTTTTGGAAATTCTGGAAATCAGAATTCTGAATTTAAAATCAGAATTCTTAATCAAGAATCAGAATTGAATTGAAAATCAAAATTTTGATTTGAAAGTCAGAATTCTAAATTGAAAATCAGGATTCTGAATTAAAAATCAGTTCTGAAGTGGAGCTCTCAATCCTGAACTTCTAAATGTTTAAATGTCAACTGGTTACATCTCTTGAAGACAGAGGATACTCAGAAACATTCTGTATATGGGCATTTTTTATTTTAAGCACGATCAAAAAACGTATGAAATTGATTGCCCTTCATGGTAAATTTTACGCACAAATTACTTCGTCCGGAGCTGGAGCGCCAGGGTCTGGACCTCATGGAAACAAAGTTGCGCCAATGAATCCAGGAATTAGATGAAAATGAATTGCATTTTCCTAAAAATAATTTTTCTCAATAGTTGATTAACAAAAACAATGAAATTTAATCGGGATGAATGCTGTGTTGCAGTTGTACATTTGAAGATAATAATCATGTTCATGATGGCAGAGTATAATGTCTTACATGGAGAAAATTGTATTTATTTCTATAGCTTATGAAATTTCGCTCAGAAAAATCCAGTGTGGTAATCACGGTAAATGAAATTTTTTGCTCATTGAAATATGAGTGAAGCACTCGGTGCCAAAAGTGGACTCAATGAAAGGAGGTATTTCGATTCTGGAGAAATTGAGGAAGATAAGGGAAAAAGCAGCATTAAGGCTCAGGATTATGGAAATACATAAAGTGTGCTGAAATACAACAAAAAAATTTTCCATACAAAATTGTAAAGGACAATAGTAGAACAGATGAAAATAGGCATTATGCATGTGGAGGGTTTGGGGGTTATTGACCTCCGGTAGATTTTGATTGACCCTCGGCATATTCTTGCTGATTCCCGGCAGATTTGACCCAGCCAGCAGAAATCCAGGAGATGATGGAGTAAAATGAGTAAGAAAGAAAAGAAAGTCGCCATAAGAATGAAAATGACGCTGTAGTTTAACGATTTTTCTAAATAACTCGATTGCAAAAAAGAAACATTAAAACTTTAAGAATTTCTGACATACAGATATTTGAGGACATCATCTAACAAGCGCAACTATATTAATATTCGCATATGTTGTAGGTATAAATCATCTATCTCCACAATAACTTTATTCAAAGACAATACTTTCCATTATTTAAAATGTTTGTACTTAAATTTGTACTTAAATCATATATAAGTGCAGGGGCGTTTCGATCGTTGGCTTCTGATTAGATTCAATGTATCCCTGTTGGCCAGAGATATGATGTCAGCAGCTGATGACGTGTCGATTGGATAAAACTGCCGTTTGAACAATATCAATTTCAGACGTGCTTTGACAGTACTGCAAAAAAAAGGAGATCGTATCAAAATAACATGCATATAAATGTTATAAAAACAAGATATGCAACCACGGTGTGGTACAGAATGGTCAAAGAGAAGGGCTCACCGAAAATTGATACCTTAAAGTTATCAGAACTGATCTGAACTTCTGCTTTTCTTTCGTGCTTGGATATCAAATTTGTGCTACAATCATACGTCAGAAAATTTTTGAAAATAGAAAATGTTTTGAGGTGCATACACAGTTTGACATACAATACTTTTGTTTTGTTCTTGATATTCCTTCAGAAATTTCATCCTATTTGCTCTAGTATGTCCATAATAAATTTATCAAATGCATCTGCATGAAACAGCCTAATGAAACATTTCACAGTGAATAGATAAAATGATAGGTGCCTTTCATGGTTAACTTAGCATGGTTAACTTAACTTAGTTAACTTGGTTAACTTGACTTAACTTGAGTATATAATAGGCATTTACGTACTCAATACTGTACAGTCAATATGTGAAAGTGGTAATTCACCCTTCATGAAAAAATTCGTAACCTTACGCTGTCATAGTTGAGCGAAAAATCGATTCCCTACAAAACGATTTACGTCAATGTGTTCAGCTTCTGTAAATATCAAGTGTGGTTTTCAAGCTACAATCTTGCCTATTTTTTGTGAATATGTATGCAAAGGAGTCGCAGTCTAATCTCCCTCGTCAGTAATGTTTCTAGGTATGATCCTAATCAACAGTGAAAATCGATTGTTCAATCAATCTTGGTTTGTATTGGTTGTGTCTCCATTCCCCGACCATCCTTTTCCCCGATCAATGCTTCAAATTGACTGTGTCTCCATTCCCCGACCAGTATTGGTTGTGTCTCCATTCCCCGACCATCCCTTTTCCCCGATCAATGCTTCAAATTCCCAGTTCCCCGAGCAATGTTAAGTTTCTCGGACGACTCTATTTTTGTGATGATCCCGATTCCCCGAGCATTGATATTTATCGCACATTTTTTCTGTTTAAAATTTCTTAATCAAGAAAGTAATTACACAGGGTGTTTCATGAAAAAGGATGCGCATTGTTATTTCGTTGCAGAGTAAATCAGATTGGTAAATTTTGATAGCTTCAACAGATAACCTTTTACATATCTCGTAATTTCTTGTCTGGACCACCCTGCGTGTATGTGTGACTGTATTTTCCATAGCAGGATACATAGCTAAAGTCGTTTCAAAATGAGTTCTACAAATATTGATTTATTTTTCACTAAATTTTACAAAATACGCAAAAATCAGAATTATTACAGTAATTAAATGTTTATTCTAAAGGATTCAAAGCAATCCGTGATCAAGTCATCCGCCAGTCTAGCAGATTTATTTATTTGAAAAAGGTAAAAATGATTGAGATTAGCCAAACTCTTCCATTTTAATGAATTCGATTGTCGATGTTTGGTAAGAATTAATGTTGCAGGACCATAATCTTGCATTTTTGACAAGAAATTATAGAACTAAAACTAAACTAATCAGACATTCTTTGTTTTATATATCTGCTGTGGGCGTGGGAAAACATATCTGGGAAAATAATGTGAGCTCACTTTAAATTTTCTTGCAGGCAAGTTTTTGTAATAAGGCATAAATTTTTCTTACTTTATTTATAAAATAAGTCGGGGAAAAGGGATGGTCGGAAAATAGGAATAGTCGGGGAAGAGGTATGCTGGGGGAAATAAGATTTTTTGTATATTTGTTTAGCATTAGTCGGGGAAAAGGGATGGTTGAGGGAAAAGGGATAGTCGGGGAAAGGGCACACAATCGTTCATACTTGATACCACACATGGGCAGCAAAAAAAGCCGGGGTGAACTAAATTTTAACCAAACTTTAGACACTCATAAGTTCATCAAAAATGCATGCACATCACTTTAAGTTATGTTTTTGGACAACTCTCATAAATCCATAAATCCATGGCTTGATACACAATTTGTTGCATTTAGCAGGAAAACATACATGTTCTGTTCCTGGCAGTTAAATGTGCCAACAAATACAGAGTATGCTCACTCGTTCAAAGCCACATAGACGATCACATTGTTGCCAGCACATAGGATCCATGTATAATTGATCAAAATAGGGAAAATGCTGCCTATGGAGGGCACGTGCTGCAAGGTCATGTAAGCAACTACTGTAACCACATCACTGAAACACAGCAAAAAGGCTTGTAACAACAGTTTCTTGTCTTTTTCACGGCTGCGGGATAAAGTGACTGCAATTTGCTTCACCTAAAAATGACATATTTAAATGATGAGAATAGTTCGATATATATATATTCATGTTCTTTCCAAACCTTCAAGTGAACTTTCACATAGATGAGGAAGTAACACGTTACTAGGCTGATAATGTGAAAAATATCGATATATAGATTCAATTATATCATTATCGCAGATGCTGCTGACGTGCCATACAAATAACTTGAAATTTTTATCGAATAGTGAAAATCGATACCAGGTATGCACAGTGCTATCAAAAAGCACAATCCTTTGAAAATAGATCAAATTAATACAGTAAGTAAGTCCTGTGAAATGAATTGTCTTACCAATTACCCAACAACAGGTAATGTAGATATTTGTGTTCTTTTCGGAAAATATGGCCGAAACACGATGTGCAGCAAAAACGTGCACAAAACGATTGATGGCCAAAACTTGCGACAGAAAAATGTACAAAAACCACGCGGCATCAACGATGGCGCCCAAAATTTTGTTCAAGTAGAATGGTCGATCATCGCCCAGGATACTGTACACGCCGGCGGGTAAGCCATTGAACACAAGTTGTAAAAGGTCGCTGTAGCCCATATGGATTATGATCCGGTATAAGGGAACTGTGGACATCCATTTGTCCGTACACATGATGAAGAGACACAGCACGTAGGCCACGATGTATACCATCGATATGACAATGTATGATGTGCCGACCAATGTCACATTGATTTCGTTTTTTGATGTTGAGTTTATTGTCGAGTTGATAAGGTCATTCATTTGGTTCATCTTTGCATGCTGAAAGGGATCAAGCATATATACATATAGTTCTGTGGGATTAATATACTATATGTACCTCAATTATGAGTACTTATAGTCTGTTTCTTCAAATGTATTTTTCTGGAAAAACTTGGAAGTTCATGAAAGTTTATAAAACTTTTATGAACTGACCTAAAAAAACACGAAAATATCGTTTGTTGTCATCGTTTTCGAGTGGAAGTCGACATGATCCTCTATGAATCGTGGACAACTGTTTTACTAATAAATTAATCAAGATTTCCAGAAAAAAGTTTTATTTTGGGGATGGGAAGCGGAAAGCTCGAATCATTTGATATTAAGATTACACAGATTTTAGAAAATCACATTTTCCTACATTCCCTAAGACATAACTGATGTGCTTTAGTGATTATACAGGTCCGTAAAAGGGGTACACAAAGGACACCCCTGTACAAAAGATAGGCATCAAAGCATACCACCTTAACTATGCAGGATGATATAGGGGGTGTAGAAAGTATAACCGACAATCCGAATTTGTATAATGTGTAGGGTCATACGGGTTGATGTAAAAAGTATAGCTGACGATGTAATACAATCCTAAATTCATTAAACGTGCAGGGCAATACATGGGAGTGTAGAAAGTAGGCCCAAAGCTTCAACAGGTAAAATTCGACTCCCATGTAGAAAGTACCCCCGAAGCTTTAATGTGTAAAATTCGAACTCAAGGTTGAAAATACGCTTCAGAGATTAATATTAATGACGCTGTATCTCCCCAAAAAAATTCAATACAACTCTTAGAATCCAACGATGTGGTGCTTCTACACAATTTTTTACAAAATTTTCACTAAAATTTTGTTCAGGACACCACTTTTACATATTTTTGATGATTCCCTATGCTTAAGCATTGTTTTTGGGAAGTTTTCCACAGTCTCAGAATGCGATTTTCCATGCGTTTTGTGGAAAAATAAGTTCCGAATAAGGAAAAATCCTTTCCCAAAAACAATGCATAAGGATAGGGAATCATCGAAAAACATTTCCGGAATATGTAAAAAATGTGTTCCAAACAAAATGTTTAAAAAATTGTTAGATTGTTGGATTCTATGACCCTCAGATGCTTTTTGAAGACTTTTTCAAGAATGCAGGACAAGCCAGCTGGGGCGTACTTTCTACATGGAAGTCAAATTTTACACATTAAGCTTCGGGCGTACTTTCTACATGGAAGTCAAATTTTACATGTTAAAGCTTTGAGCGTACTTTCTTTCTTACACCTGTATCACCCCACACATTTAATGAAATTTGAATCGTATTACATCGTTGACTATACCTTCTACACCCCTTGTATCGCCTGGAATTTTATGCAAATTAGGAAACTTGGATCGTTGGCTATACTTTCTACTCCCCCTGTATTACTTGGCACATTTAAGGCGATGTACTTCGATACCTATGTTTTGTATAGGGGTGTCTTTTGTGTACCCCCTATGCGGAACCGTATAACTACTTGCTTTTATTGAGGAGAATAGATATTTATAAAATTTCGAATATCGAATTCATCAATTAATAGAGTTGTAAAAATAGCTAGGATTGGTATTACTTTGTTTGAAATGCACTCAATGCTGCGTAATTTATAAATTGTATGCTGCTGGCTAAACGCTATGGAGAATAAATCTTAAGCGACTCAAAGTAATTTTCATATTTTCAATTAATTTCTGAAATAAAATTAATCTGAATAATCTTTGTATGTGCCTAAAGAACAATCTCCAGCTGACTTATCTTCAATGGAAAAATTTTCACTCATGCATATACACAGACATTAGGATGTAACCAATTGCTGTATGTGATTTTATATGAATTTTGAATCACTAAATAAATTTTCTGCATTCATTCACTGAAATTTCCAAAAAGCAATCAATTAATTATCAGACCGGAGTCTAAAAATCAAGTTTAATTACTTACTTTTCTCAAAACTGTAAAAATAGATCAAATTTCATCGACATATGCATCATGTTTAGGGCTCAAAATAACATTTGTCACTCAGAAACAGTAGAAAACTTCACATTTTCTACTGTTTCCAGAAAGATGTCATTTGAAGAAACAGGCTATAATACTATACCTTAATACTAGTTGGTCTGTACATGACACGTGATACATAACCGCATACAATTCGATGAGCTTAAGGAGTGCTTCAGAGAAACTGATTTTAAACAGAGATGAATATGAACTTTGCACCCTAAACTCGAATAAAATTTGTCAACTTCCAAAAGGCATGAAGATTTTTTTGAAATTAGAAAAAATTAGGATTCCGCTCATGTTTAAGCAATGCCATTATTTTCGATTGTTATTTACCAGTTTTGCTCAAAAGACACTTTATCCTTTTGATGCAAAGTAGGCGAACGACCCAATATATTGAGAACCAAGAATAATATTGATACAAGTCTTGAAATTAAAATACATTATCTGGACCTTTAGAATTCAAATGTCTTATGGCGAAGCCAAAAGTCAGAGTAATTGATTTTCTGTCACATGACAGAAATATTCGCTTGTATGATTGTTCTATAGACACATTGCTTCAAGTTTCGTGATGCTCAGCAATCCTGCTGTGAAAAATACAGTTTGACACACACATCATGACCAAATCTGTATTCAGAGAGTTAAGTCTTTCGCCAGGAAATTACTTCAACCTTCAAAAACCAAATATATGCTTTTTTCAGGCTGTGTGAAACCGCAAAGTTATTCTGTTCAAGGTATCCAAATCGACATACACGTCTTTCTGCTATCCAGTACTCAATTCTTTCATTGACTGAGTTTTTTGCTAAAATCTGTTTTCTCTTACATATAGCACACAAAATGACTCTCAATCCGTACAAGGATAACAAATGCATAATGCATTTAGATAAAGAAAGTAAACGTTATAGAAACAAAAAAGTGAAACATAACAGCTAATGCATCGCAATGATTCCTTTCAGAGACTTGAAATGCCGGAAGGAAATGTTGCTCTTTTTTTATTCGTGTCTGTGACGTAGAATTTCTTTATAAAAGCTTCTATACTCCATTCATTTTGAAATAATCGATGCAGCGATGTAAGTCTCGGCAAATGAAACTTTACCAGAGATCATGAAATCAATGTCGATAATCCTGAAATTGCTGGAAAGGACAATCATCAGGCAGTCCGTATTGAACACAGTCAGCGAGTCATCCATAATTTCACGTCAAAGTTTGGCTGCGACCACTCTGCGTCGATCATTTCAGAATAAATGCAGTATGGATGAAAACCCGCACATTGTATGCATAGCATTCTTATACAAAAACTTTTCAAATCGAGTTTTATTCCTAAATGTCCTCTTTAAAGCCAGATGACCATCAATTCCATTAATCCGTATTTTGAAAATAAAACAATCTATGAAAGTACCTAAATCTGTTTTTCCATCAATTTGAGAAGCGTATGATATATTAAGGTGGAGTCACAATTCATCAAAAGTCGTCACACCTCCATGTGGCATCTTACAAACCGGAGACGGCCGAAGTTTCAACATTCGCATGTTGATGTGTATGCTACAAATTTGGTATTGCATATAGAAAATTATGATTAGTAGAAGGTGAAATTAACAAGAGATATATCGTGCATCCAAAAACAATCAATTCTTAAAACATTCTTTTTCCAACTATTGGAGCTCATACATGCATATGATTGGATTGGGAGTGTGGCTGATCCTCCAGCAGATTTTGATTGACCCCAAACAGATTCGATCCCTCTAGCATTAATCAAAAAAACGATGAAGGAAAATAAGAGAAAAAGAAGAGAAAAAGAAGAGAAAGTCGTCACCAAATGCATAGTTTCACATATTTGTCTAATGCTGCTTGGATGTTAGGAGACTCGTGTTTTTGTTACGAAGAAAGAAACAAGTTTCTATCCCATCCTCTGTCCTGGCTGACCGCCAGTAGAATTTCCATGCTAGGGCCTTCTACTCAACAATCTGTCTACTGATAGATAAAAGGTAACATGATGAACATTTGAAGATGTTTTATATAAGACACAAAATTTTTCCATTTCAGTCAATGTGGTACAAAACTTCACTGGGAACTGGAATATTCATGAAAATTTGGCCATATTTTCCTCTAAAAAACCGATATTTATGTTTGACAAACTGAAGTCAAAGTTCAGAATTCGGTTAACAAATGTTTTACATTCAAAATTTATGATCTTGCAAAGTTGGTATTTAGTTTATAATAATCATATAAATATACGACCTGAGTCGGTTCAAATTAGGATGAAGCCGACCATGGATTCTTAACATAGTGGATGCTGGTCTCTCACTAAAACTGACAATTTAACTTCAGCATCTATTGACTCTTATATTGTTTTTTCTGTCCAAAGTCTGTTTTCCAAAAGTTATTTCTTAAAACTTGTGAGTTTCTTCAAAAACTGTACTGAACTGGAACCAGACCGTAGGAATCCTAACTTCATAAATGTATGGCAGATGAGTATGGAGTAAAATTATGGGTAAACTAAACTTAAGCTTCTGTGGGATGATAAGGTTGTGTCTACTCAACAGCTCACCCTGCTTTTTGTTTTATGTTGTTGTTCTTGCAGCTTTTATCAGTAGACCAAAATGCAGTTGTGAACATGGCTTGGATATTGTTGACGTTTTCAGCACGTTCTCAACTTACCAACAAACTATCGATAAATTGCATGCATTATTTTAAAGTATTGTCTTTACCGAAGAATGGAGAAGCAAGTGCTGTCAAAAAAGGACTACAAAACAACTACATAGACGATGAATGACAAGACTAAACTGTTCATTTTTTCTGATTTGTTTATTTAAGAATGTGGGAAATGTGTCACGTGTTGAAAAAAAATAGTTTGGCAGTGGTGCAGATAACATGATCCAAATTTCAATTTCATGATGGATTCGTTTTTTAACCCAATTATTGTCTTTGAATGCCAGCTAATTATTGTTTATTTGCCGGGGAAAATTGGCATCAATCATTCAATTTTTTGTAATACGTAATTAGAGAACTACTGAACAGCTGCCAATTCTTTCCTTAGATCCTTTCTGGTGGAAAATATTCATAATTAAAACATAAAAATCTAGTAAATATGAAATTTTTTCGAAAAATTGTGAACATGGAACATACTGCGCATATGTAGTTTTAGAGTCTAGAAATGATTTGAATCGTTGATTTTATTGATTGATCTACAGGATGACCTGAACAATATTTGCTGCTTGACAGTATTATACACCAAAAATTCATGTATGTGCAAAACTTACAGGCTGGAAGCTTTTGGGCAGTTTGAAGCTTAAACATCAGGACTGCTCATGGTGCCACCCAGGAAGCCTTCCAAAAGTGATGACCATACCAGGGTACTGCCTGTTGCTCCTATAGGGGGTGATGTTTTAATACAAAATTTTTCACGTAGGACAGATGTTTCACTCAGCCCATGGGCTCCAAAACCGGCTATTTATGTTTGAGACACGTTGGGTACAGTTGTTGGGCACCCTGTTGCTGCTCATTTCGTGATCGGGAAGTGCAAATCAACGATGGGCGACTGGTGGCGCAGACAAGTGTGCATAACAATGGAGCGCCAAAGAAAGAAGAAAAGATGATGATGAAATCATTCTTTAGTTTTGAAGTATTTTTTCGTATGTGTATGCCCGCGCACACCAATAAACTTTATCTCGGCTTTAGTTTTAATATTTGCATAAATATTTTAGTAGTCAGTCCACATTCCTAAATTTATTACTGTTTGTTACATTTATTCGCTTATTTATTTGCATACTGTAGGTACACGAAGGGCTTTACGCCTGGGTCGTTTCTAGCAGACATCTAATAGAAAACAGACCCGCTTGGGGCTATTCTGCATCTTCCTGCCAGTGGGTCTTCATTTTCCTCTGGATGTCTACGAGGTCCACTCTGTTAAGACTCATTAGTAGTAAGTGTTTGTTGTTGTTGCCAGGTCTGGGTGAGAACTCTGAGGCCTAGCCAAGGAGAAGTTCTAACTAGTTCCCGAACAACCATCTTTCTTCATACTGCACAACATGGTCACACCCTGAATCTAGTTAATAGTGGAACAGCTAGCCCCTTCAACATTTTTTTCTTGATAAAAGGTTCTTTAAAGACAAACCAAATTTTCAAGATAATGCGTGCAAGGAAACTTACAGATTGCAGAGATAATACCTACATCAATCTTTACAATTGGGACAAAATTTTTCTCTGCACGAGCATTGGCCAGAAGCACATGAGTGGCATTATTTCACAAATGGAATCAAAGAACCAGAAAGTGGAACAACAAGGATGATGTATTATATTATTCCCAATGTATCAGGTGTTAATATTGTCTGAGTATGTTGTTATTAAAAGTTAAAACAAGAGAACCCTTACTTTCATTTTCTCAATCAAAATACACAGCTGGCATTTATCAGACTATGTAATCCATATAAGCTTGACGAGTATGATCAATGTGTACATAAAATCTACGAATGCATTATAACGTTGTGTTTGTGAATTGAATAAGAAAATTCTTCATAAAATAGCACATTTCTTTTTCGTTAAACTCTTTGATTCGTTGGTGCAACTCTGCTTCCATGATGAGTAGATGCAAGCAATCCACCATTTGCAGACGAAGTATCTTGCGTGTAGAATTGACGATGAAGCAAGATAAGTTTCACACGTTTTTTAATTGTGCTGATAATAAAAGAAACTAAGTCTATGAAGGGAAGAGGAAAAAACGGATTGTCCTCGAAAATTTTTGTACTGGTGCATTTTCCAAGACTATTCGCGCTAGAAACTTTTAGGCGTTTAAAATTCAGAGTTCCGAAATTTAGAGTATCATAATTTAGAGTAGGTATAGAATTTCGGAAAAGTCAGAATATCAGATGTTTAACTTTCCCTGAGTCCAGAATTTTAAAATTGCAGAAGTTAATTTCAGATTACAGAATTTCGAAGTTCTGAAATACATACTTAGCTTTGAAAAATATCAGTAAAAATTACAGAGCAGAAACTCAAAAGTTCAGGCCACAATTCAGTGGCACAGAACTTAGAATTGCAGAGGTTATTAAGTTCAGAATATCAATACTCTAGAATATTAGTATTCCAAAATATCAAAATTTCAGAATTTTAGATATCCAGAATTCAGAATTAAGGGATTAGTGTATTCATGAATTGCGGTATTCAATAATTTAGGAATTCAGGAATTTAGGAATTCATGGATTAAATAATTCAGAAATTCAGAGTCAGAAATTCAGAATATAAAATATCATAAATTTCAATCCAGAATCCAGTATTCCAAAACATTGAAATTACGGAAGTTAGATATTTCAGAATTCCAGGATTAAACAATTCATAATTCCAAAATTCCAAAGTTTCAGAAGTCAATATTCCAAAATTTTGGGGTTCTGGAAGTTGAGAATTTCAGAATTCCAGAGTATAAAAGTCAAAGATAACAGAATTTGCTATACCAGAAATCGTTTTCAATTAGATACAGGCAATAATATGGTAGGCGTGTACAGTAAAAAACTATAAAGTTAAAAATATAGGGTTCTTACTCATTCAGGGCCAAATACACAACCACATTGTTTCCAGCACACAAAATCCAAGTGTAATTGATCAAAACGGGCAAAAAATTACCGATAGACGGGAAATGTTGCAAAACCATATAGGCAACTACAGTAACTACGTCGCTGAAACACAGCAAGAATGCTTGTAACAATAATTTTCTGTCTTTGTCGTCGTCGTTGATGTTAACAGCCATGGTGATAGCTTTCATCTAAAAAAAAGTGAGATTTATTGTGATTGCAGTAGGAAACACAACATTGCACATCATTTTCGCATGATTTCATATGGATTGTTGATGAAATGTAGGAGGATTTAGCACTATATGAAAAACATTCTGCCCAAAAATCCAATTGTTATGCATTTTTTCCTACAAAGGTATTTTGGCGTTGAGAATAAGGCCTATAGGCGACACAAGATCCTCTTGGTCTTAAATATGGATAATTGAACTATCATATAATACAATCACAGCAGGATCTTCATGTCATCTTCACGTCATGCAAGATCCACATGGGAGTTGTTTTTCACTAAAAAAGCATGCAGGCTTTTTTGGTCTGAAAATCACGATTGAGGGCGTGTATTTTTCTCTTCTTCACTAGAATTTTTTAGATGATTTTTTTTAAAGTTATTTTGTAAAAGTACGTCTAAATTTGAGGCATACCATCCTAATTAATCTGACTCATTTGTTTCAGCCAACAATAATGACAGTTGACGATTGCTTCGCAAGGAAATTTTGAGCAGCATCCAGAGTGGCGATGACTTGTGGTCTTTGAGTTAACCTCACAGAAGAATAGGATTTGCAGTAATTTTGTTGCTTTTGACTGTTGCTAGAATGCTTGGAGTTTCATGAATTGTCATTCTCTTAAATTAAATGGAATGAAGAATGACTCATGGGCATAGGAAAATATTTATTTTAGATTTGAAATGCTAGTACTTGTCTTGGACTTTTCACTTTTCCTTTATCAACAAGAATAGGCTTGCTTTCCTCTTGAAAACCTCAATTTATGACTAATTTTTGCTGTTATCCAGCATCTGACTCACACTCTTTCCAAATTAAAAATCATAGTGATTATTGCTTCAGCAGTTTCAAGAGTCAGGTATGATCTCAGATCTAACCCAGATTTTTCTGCTAGCTGGCCAAGGAAAACACAGCCTTTCATCTTTACAGGGTCGACAAACTGTGTAGGCAAGCTTAGAACGCTTCTTGCCAGAGTCCACTCAGCCCAGTTAGCATCTTCGTGATAAGGTGCCGTGAATAAGGAGGTGAGCCTATCCCAGCAGAAGAAGTCCTGCTCCTCAGGCAGAAGCTAGCCTGTGGAATGTGGCCTTTGTTGTAGTGTGCCTCCGCCGATTTTGGCTAGTTTCGGATTTCCGTGTCAATTTTGAAGAGACACCCGCAGGTACACGCCCGACTGAATTTAGCGGATCATTCTGAGGTAATTCCTGTATATCTCAGATTCGGTAGGTATGCGTGTGTGTTTTTTTATTAGTATTAGTCATTGCTCCCTGTGTCTTGTTTTCCTTTTTCGCCTGCACGGGAGTTTTCCATTGACCACGCCCACCTTTGGGTATTTTGTTATTATACAGAAAGCATTGCGGAGCGAGATCTGTCATCAATTTGATTGGTCGAAAAAATTTATTGAATTTTCTAGTTGTTCTGGATGGCAAATTTTCTGGCTTAGACTCAGGCTTAGGCTTGGGCTTAGGTTTATAGGCTTAGGCTTCGGCTTAGGCTTGGACTCACAGTGAGGAATGAGTAGACTACAATTTTTCGACCAATCAAATTGAAGGTATAAAATTTTTTGACCAATCAAATTGATGACAGATCTCGCTCCGCAAAGCTTTGTGTTATTATACTAGTATTATTGCGCAATCGCCATTCGTTGTATACCTAAGTGTGTTTATTTTTCGTTTGATAAATAGGTAGGAGAACACTGCTCCTATTTCAAGGTAACAGTTAAGTGCAGCTCAAATTGAGAAACCAAAGGTTTATCAATTTGAGTCTTTATTCTTGGGCTATTAGCAGTTCCTCCTTTCGTCAATTTCGGGTAGCGTCGAGTGGTCGAAAGCCCATGCATTAAGGTCGATCCCTGGCTATCTCTCCTGCCGATTTTTCATTATTTTCTGACCCATGGACAAGGACAGGTAACGGCCCGAGGGATCCTTAACCCCTCACTTATTTCAAATATAACACCTTCACTAGGTGGCAAAAGCATCCAAAGGCGCTTCTCATATAAGGTGGACACATATGATCATATGGTCTTGTAGAGCCTGACTCTGGCTGTAGGAAAAATGGATACAGTTAAACTCACAAAAATTTAAACAAAACATAACAGCTACAGTTTTTGTCCATTTGCTTTAAAAAAAATTTTTGTTTACCTTCAAGTGAACCTTCACATAAATCAGGAAATACCATCCAATAAGACCAATGGAATGGGCAACGTCGATGTACAGATTCAGGCTTACAACGACTAACGATGCTGGGGAACTGCCGTACAGATAACTGGAAATTTTTACAGAATAGTAAAAGTCGACGTCTGGTAGGCACAGTGCCACTACGAAACATAAACCTGCGAAAATGTAGAATGTTAATTTAAATGATGAACTAATCTAAATGCCTCATTTACCGACTATCCAACAAAAAGCCACAAAAACTTTCGTACTCCGATCGGAAAAGATGTGTGCCACTTTATGGGGCGTAAAAATGTGCACGAAACGATTGACGGCCAAAAGTTGGGACAAAAATATGTAAGCGAACCATGCTCCATCCACCACGGCGCCCAAAACTTTATTCACATAAACTGGTCGATCGTCCCTCAGGATACTGTAGACACCGGCCGGCATGCCGTTGAACAGTAGTTGCAGAACGTCGCTGTAGCCCATATGAATGATGATACGGTACAAGTTGGACGTTGACATGGTTTTATCCGTGTGCATGATGAACAAGCACAAAAGATAAGGTACAACGTAAATTGTGGTTACTGTTAGGTAAGAAACGCCAACCAGAATGCTTTGTAAAGCTGTGAGAGTTGCTTCATCTGACGTCGTAGAGCTCGAGTTTGTTGAGAAAGTCGTGTTATTGGACATGGCTCATTCACGGAATCTGAAAATTCATATTATTTAGATGGATGGCTCGCTAGTACAAAAATGAACCTTTTGTGTTTAACATCATTTTTCGGCAAAGGATGAACTCAAACATTGTAAGCTCTTGATGCTTCAAAAACAGGAGAGTCCAAAAATAGGAAATTTATTCATTAAAAACAAGCTCAAAACGGCTACTGTGAGAAAACTATTGTGAAAAAGTTTCGATGAAGAAATGAGAAACTGTCCAAAGTGCCGGGAGTAACATCTGATGTATAAGGGCATTCCAGTTATTATAAAGTCTGCCTCTATGTAAGATGTCTAACTTAAGAGCCGTAAAATGGTATGTGGCTTTGCTCTGCACCTTACATCAGACTATGTACTGGACGGGTAGAAGCCACGTTGTGTGGTTATTTTGAGGGAGGGAAAAACCTGCACAGGCGGCCTGGCCTGGAACCCTACTCAATCTGGCCCAGAGTCCTACTCAGCCTAGCCCAGCATGAGGGTGGGCCAAGCCGAGTTTCCAGTCTAAAAGAAATATTGTCGGGCTAGGCAAGGCCAGAGTGTTGAAACATAAAAACTCCGAAATTATAGGCAACCTTTGCAAGTGAACCTTAGAAAAAGGTCCATATAGAGTATGTATCTCAATTTGAAATATTCCAGAATTTTATAGGCATTATATTTAGTGAGTATTTAATTATTCAAGTACTATCATCGCCTTAATTACCATCTGTTTAAAATGCAATTTTAAATGTTCGTAATATTGTTCAGCATTCTGATGAAATTCTAAATTACTGTTACCGGCATGCATCACTTCTGGTCAAATTTCGTTGATTTGCTAGTCAAAACTGCAGATTTTTATTTCGACATTTGATGAATGGGTTGAGAGTGTTTTCACTATACTCTACAAGTCGCCTTTTTCAGTCAAAGATGTCAACAGAAGGTTTTTTTAAGTTTGAACATTCTGAATGTTTCCATAGCGTACTAAAACTTGATAACAATTAATTTTTTTGAGTTCTAGTCTAGGTAATCATGACAATACATTGAAAAAGGTGATTCCCAAATGATAATCATAAAAAAGTAGATTACGAAAAACTTCGGCTGCAGACACCTTATTTTGAATTTGAATATCGTGAATTACAGCGCAAAGAACCAGAAAAAATTTTTGAACTTTGATATTCTTGAGCGCTCTAACATTATTCTTTCCAGCATCTATTTCATGGTTAAATTTTCCAATTTTTCAGCCAATGCCACTCGGGAAAAATGAAAAATCATATTGAAAACATGCAACTAAAATTCAAACATTAGGTGAACAACGAATAATTAGAATTCTATGACAACTAATGTTATTTTCTTATGCTGGCGATGTTTCAATCATTTTCCATTCAAAAATTTTCGAAGACGGCCAAAATATTTTATGAAATTGACCCTTTCCCAAATTGACTGTCATTGCATGGAACATTGTGACGATTCCTGCTTCCAGTGCATGTCGTTTCAGCATGGCCAGGACGTATTTTTAGAAATTTATGGCAAAAAATTAGTTTTTGAAAAGTTGATGATTTGTATAGATTGCTTTTTATCAAATGCTTATAAACGGAAACATGACAAAAAATTAATCTGCCCGCGAACTCGTTTACAAAAGGGTTTTACTGTAGGATTTTCGTCTGAAAAAAATTTCAACATTAGTTCAGTAGGCTCACAAAGTTTCAGTCTTATGCGATATGGTTTAGAAAAAAATGACGAGAGTACAAACTAGTACTTGCTTTCAACTGTTAAATCTACAAGGATTTCAACAAAAACACACTATAGTAACTTCGATTTGCTTTTATTTGGGGTGATATTTATAGCATTATAACTTTTTATCATTGTGACATACAGTTTAAAAAGACGGGCTTCTACGGGCCGAGCGGAGCTTTATTGGCTTGTGTGTGGTCCAGTTTGAAGAGCAGACAAACTTATTCGCCAAACTGCTACGATCAAATCCAGAAAAAAACTTGACCGTATATGTAGGTTCTTTATTATTTGCATGAACATTTTGCTGAGCAATATCAATTGCTAGCATGGCTGGATGCACGTCCGCCTTGATGTGCAGCAGGTTGAAGATTCAAACCCCTCACCGAGAATTATTTTTCTGCCGGGCCTGCCAATATATGGGTATATGGCATTGGTCAACATGACTTACTCGATGTGTGTGAGACAATGGTGGCTAATGGTGAGGACATCAACCCGGAATGCTGGTAACCCAGGTTCGACTCCTGGCTACACCCTATTTTTCAAATTTATTTTCACACCAAAAATTCCATCTAATTTTCATTTCTAAAAAAGTCAGCAACTTCACTGGTCGGCAGTTCAAAGTAGCAGGTACACTGCTACTTGCCAAAGGTCGTAGGTTCACGACCACCAAGCATTAGAGTTGTATGCTAAAAATATTAGCCAAGAGAAGCATCGTAATCTGGGTTCACCTTGTGGTGTGGTGATCTAGTGGTGAGGACATCAGCCCGGAATGCTGGTAACCCAGGTTCGACTCCTGGCTACACCCTATTTTTCAAACCATCATGGCCCTTTTGAATGATATTGTAGGGCTTTGTACTGATGAGTAATAGCAGTTAAAATTGGTGCACTATGCAAACTAAAAAGTCTATAAAACTAAAAAGCGTTTGCATATCTGAAAATTTTGGGAAACACATTAATTCAGAAAATGCTTAATTTTATGTGTGTTGTACACAATCTGTAACTATATAAAAGTGTCAAAATGTTAGACTAGTGGGTCATGACGTCTTTCATATGTGGTTTTGAAACTTTTTTTCATGTTCATGGCACCCTCACAAAAGTTAAGGTTTACCGGAATGCACGCCATTAAAAGATCGTGATAAAATCATCGATCACTTACTTGCCAATCTTATGTTTGAATTCGGGATTGAAACTTCACAAAGAATAATGCTGAGCAATAGGCGAAAAATTTCATCTGCATGCCTTGCTTGCATAGTTTCGCATTTATAAACCGTAATAGATAATTAATTTTTCGGTTCATCCGTTGAATAATCCGCTCGCTCGAGTGGATAAATAGCAAAAGGGCACGATTCGACAGTCTTCTGAACACTTTTATCAGTACGAAATCATATCTCCCTATTCATCGCCGAAAAAACTATTAATTTAATCACGATTCTCTATTAACTGCCACTGTACAAGTTATTAAGCAGGTATTTGACGAGATTTTTTTATTGCTGATAATACATCGCGTGACGTTTATAGAGAAACCTGAGTAGGCTCATGCTTAAAAATGGCACGATTTTTGCCTAATTAAATGCGTTTTTCCTCAGGTGTGTCATAAAAAAACTGATCCTCGACAAAAGCCTACACATCAGGTAGTAGTACAGAAATCGTACTCTTTTTTGCATGCTAATTTTTTAGGTTATCTTCAATTGTACTCTACGCAATTATTGTTCTCAAATTTTGTCACGAGATAAGAAAAAATAGAATGATATAACTACAATATTTTCCTATCAGATATTATGAAAATAAAAAGAAAAATACATATTGTGCATCAAAGTGACTCTTAATTATTTTTGCAAAGCATCAGATTTTTCAGGAATATGAAATTCAATTTTATGCCACCAAACTTTGAGTTGTTGTGTCAAACATGAAAATTTGCGTACATTTCATTTTTTAGTTGAATTAAGTGGTCCAGGAAACCACTGGGATGATGTTTTCGAGGACCTCTTTAAAATATTGTCGTTTAAATAAAATTTTACGAAAAACTGTCATGCCTACGACATAAATAAAAACTCGAAGCGAAAATTTATAACATGTAAAATTGGGGATTGATCTATTGCTATAATTTTTTAAAGGGTTTCTATGCTGTGCACTAGATTTTTGCAAACAGTTTGGCATACTAGATAGAAGTAATTCTAATGGTCCAAACATTAGACATTAGAATAGTAAAGCGCAGACTATATTACAAGTTGTGAGAGGGAACTGCACGCATTCTTTGTTTACTTAGGGATTAACAAGTTTCTGTACACAAGAAATTAATAGGCCGGCCGACTACAGGGTACTACAGTAAACTATAGCAGGAGCGGGTCAACTTGAAGCCCGAGTGCTTCAAAAAGTGTAGACAACTTTTTAACTTTGAGCTTCCATCTTTATATGTCTGTTGACTATCTACTTCGACCTCTCTGAAAATTTTTTCAAGGCTCCCAAAACTGTTTTATTAGCAAAGTACTATAGTTTATGCAAGAAAATATCGACCCTTTTTGCCCTAGGAGTCAACCGATTAATACAGCCAATAACCCGCTTGACACGAGAGCCCAGCTTCTTTTTGCTCTCTGTTACTCAATTTGATAAAACTAAAATTTGGCGAACTGGGTTAGTTTCTAGTGATTCGATTTCACTCCGATTTTGTATGTTCGAATTTTGTACATTTTTTCACCCATTTTTTAACTTCAGCATTTTGACACGACTTTTCCCAATTTTCGACAACCAACACTAAAAAACACATCATTAAGGTCTGAATCTCTTGGAATCTAAATCATGCTTAACGACTCTTGACTGCAAATCATTATATTTGTGGTGTGATCACCAACATATATAACATTGGCGATCCATCTGGTTTGAGTGTAACTTCCTACTCTACACAGTGTTGGCATAGTTTTCTAAACTTTTCATAAATTCCGGGGATAGGCTTCACCATTTTACAGCCAAAGGCTATTTACCAGGTTTTTGCACAAACTTATTAAATACCAAAAAATGGGTTTTCATACTCCGCCAGTGAATGGTGCTGTGCTAAACACCCTCCAGTTTTCTTATAATATAACTAATTCTCAGATGGCGCAAATTTCTCTGTTGCTCCTATGAACCTCATTTCATCTCAAGTGGGATCAGATTTGCAGGATGTCACGAGTAGCTTCTCCTGTTTCTTGCCCTCGGTGCCACTGAGGTAAAAAACGCAACTCACAATGTGTAAATGATGCTTGCACGGTGGAATTGTAGAGTTTTCACACTGAAGCCTTAAATCAACCCAATTCTATGACTGATGCTACTGCTAAAATTCAAAATAATATCCCCACAACTGTCATTATTACTCAACTTCTCAGCATGATGGAAGATCGTACCTGAGAAACTGAAGAGAAAACACGCGCCTCCTCAAAGAACTCAAAGAGAAAAATATAATAGAGAGATTCAAGGGGTAAACCCTCCCATCTGGTACCCTGGGCATCCTTCTGGCCCGAAAAAATGGCCAAACACCCGCTAAACTTTTCTGAATAGAGTTTTTCTAATTTTTATGTATGGCGAATATGGTTGAGGAGCTTTTTTTGCTCAAACGTTCTCTACCTTGCCTCGATGAAAAGTCTGAGGACCCTCAAGGCGTATTTATACTTTGCTCGAGGACAGCTCCTTGAGGAGAAGTGCGCGAGGACTCCTCAAGGATGAGTTAGAGCAAAGAGGAGAGTATGAGCTCCTCGAGGTTGGTCTCCCCTTTCAGCAAATAAGGAGGAGAAAAATTGTTCCTTCGTCTCTGGAAAATTTTTCACGTCCCTGTTTGTGCTTCCGCATTTCAGCAGTATATCTAAACCTTTCCACTCATATTTGAAGTGAAAATTTCACCCTATTTGATACAAGAACTGTGACCTACGAACATACATGTATTAAAATAAGATTGTCATTTTCTGGACTAATCAAAAATTTTGGCGAAAATTGGGTTTTTTGAGGGAAATTTTTCAAATTTAATTAAATAAATTTTATGCATTTTAAAAATTGACTAAAAAATTTTTTTTAATTTTCAAATTTTATAGAATTAAATTTTTTTTTAAATTTAGTTGAGATTTTAAAAATTTAATTTCATAAATTTTAAATTTTTAAAAATTTAATTAAAGTTTTTAAAAAAATTAAGAGAATTTAAATTTCATTTCATTTCTAGCACCAAATGAGCTAAAAATACGATGGGATGGACAGCGGACAGCTTTTAGGGCACTTCCCCCAACTTTGCACATAAAATATAAGAAGGGCACGCGAGCGGAGAGCAGAAAAAATGTTCTATTTTTTTCTTCCTCTCCGGATCGCTCGAGGAAGGAGGCCATGAAGCGTAGTACTCCTGCCTTCTGATTGGTTGCTTTTCAGTTATTCTCCTCGAGGAGGCCTCCTCGAGTGAAGTATAAATGCGTCTTACACCCTAGAAAATTCTTGCCGTGCATGTCTGCTGTTCACAGCTTGTTTTTCAGTTACAAATTTTTTACCCCAGTTTTCCCAATGGATAACTAGTTTTATGCAAGAAAAGTTTCCACTTTTCCACAAACATTCCACAAAATGTTTGAAATTGTCATGAATTATCAAAAAATTATTGAAAGCTGTAAAAAATTCATCAGAAAGATACTTATCCAAGCATCTGCTCCACATGTTGTGAAATAATTTGCGCTCCTACATTAACTCAGTTGTTCACATTTGTTGTTCACACACACACATTTTTCGAATTAACCACTCATGCTCCAACTTAACCCGTTCCTACTGTAGTCTACCATAGGTGGTCAGCCTTATAAAACCTTGTGTATAAAAAGTTGCTAATCCCTCAAGTAAAAAAAGCCCGTGCACTGCTGTCATTTGTTATAAGACGGTCTATGCTTAACCATTCTACATGTACAGACCGGGATTACTTCTGACTAATCTCGAGCTGTAATGTTCATAATCAAAATTCATCGAGTATAAAAATTTAATTTTTTGAATTTTGTCGCACACTGTATCAGAACTAATAACACTGCCTATATTTTGTCAAAGGCCGCTTAAATCTATCATCGATTTAAAAAACGTGCTTGAAAATCTTGAAAATGTCGAAAAATATAAGTTGTAAAACCGAATTATATACACGTACAAATTTTCAACACGTTACACCATGACAGTTCAATGAAAAAATCTTTTGTGCAAAATGCTTATTGGAAACGATGATAAACATCTTTTGACTTATCCTCACTTAAGGTGATCTCCACACTACTGTAAAATTCCAACTCATTTCAAATCAAGAAAAATATAGTAATAGACATTTCTCAAAAGATCGCTTGTAAATATTATCCATTCTTTTTGAAATGATCGATGCAGCGGGCTAAGTTTCCGTAAACACTGTCTTACTAGAGATGAGGAAGTCAATTTCGATAATTTTGAAACGATTGAAAAAAGGGATCATCAAGGACTCTGTACCATGAAGGAAAAATTTATCAAATAGAGTCAACGAGCCTTCCATAATTTTGAATAAAAGTTTGGCTGCAACCTCGCTGCATCGATCATTTCAAAATGAATGCGGTATACTTGCTTACATTTTTGGACTTCCATATGGGTGAATCCAGTCCACTCCCGGACTGGGTTAAATTCTGCGCCGGGCCGCCCGTTCAGGGCCCAGTTGCACCAACGACTAGTTACTCATAACTAGCTATGAGTTGGAATAAAAATGATAACTAGGGTTGCACCAACGTTTTCTACTAGTGAATGTTTAACTAGAATACTAGCGTAATTGGGTTGCACCAAGTTTTTAACTAGTCAGTTTTTCATGAGTATACTAGTTCTCATAAACTAGCGATTTTTGAACTGGTTTATGAGTTGCGGTTGCACCAACATTTTCAACTAGTCTTTCTTCATCAACTAGTGAATAAAACCGCATTTATTTTCTACCAGTCGAGAGGGCACGGTCTAAGAAAGTTGGTTGGTTTTATTGACATGTACGAAATATCGGATAGTTCGGATAACAGCGATGTTGATGATATTGATGTGGCTAGAGGAAGACTGTGTAGGCCGCGCATAAATTTTGATTTAAAGGATTTTTCCGAGAGATTCCGATTTCCTAAAGAAACGATCGAAACTATCTTGGGAGATATTGGTCATTTGCTTATCGCTAATACGGATAGAAACTTCCCTTTAGAACCGAAAGAACAGTTATTGTTATGCATTCGATATTTGGCTTCCGGATCATTCATGCAAGTGGTTGGTGATGCGCACGGTCCGCACAAATCAACGGTCTCTAGAAAAGTTCATAAAGTTGTGACGATTTTAAACAATCATTATTTTGATAAAATTATTTGCTGGCCCCGCGATATCGCCAGCGTTGTGAACGATTTCTATCAAATTTCGAATTTTCCGTGTGTTATTGGATGTGTTGATGGGACGCATATACCGATTAAAGCACCAAGTATAAACGAGCCTCAATACGTCAACCGAAAAGGTGTTCATTCGTTGAACTGTATGATGATTTGCGGTCCTGATTACAAATTTTATTACGTGAATTCGAGGTGGCCGGGGTAGTGTGAATGACGCCAGAGTATTACGCACAAGCAACATTGCAGGTAAATTGAAAAGTATTATTTCCGTAGCTTACTGTGGAACTATCAAGTTTACCCCCAAACCCCCCCCCCAAGATTCCAGGAAATTTTTTTTATGAATCCTGAAATTTGAACATCGGGGAGTCAGGGTTCGGGTCTACAATTTTAGCCGGGGTACCTGCGGGGCCGGGTCAGGACCCGGGTACCCGGCACATCTCTATACACCAGACATGCACGGAAAGAATTTTACAGGGGGGGTCCTCGGGCCCTGTGGAGGGGGAGTCTGGGACAAAAAATCTACTTACTTTCGAAAACATAAGAAAATAGGTCAAAAACAGGTGTAAACGCTCAAAAACGTGTATTTTAACATTCCACAGTGTTTCCTGACCCGTTGCAACACTATTTCTTATACCCCTGGTTAAATTTAAAAATTTGCAGGAAGATTTGACAACGGTTGGCGGCCTATACCCGGAGCTGTTTTGTTGGGAGATTCGGGTTACCCGAACAATGATTGGCTCGTTACGCCAATTTTGAAAGTTGATGCCTTGATGACAGAAGCTGAAAGAGCTTATAACAGAGCTCATAAAAGCACGCGGAGAATTATAGAAAATTCGTTTGGAATTTTGAAGAAACGTTTTGCTTGCCTACAATTTTTACGATTAAAACCGGAATTTTCGGCTGAAGTTGTGAAATTGTGCTGTATATTGCATAATATGTTACTATCCGGTAATGTTATTGATGTAGACGATGTACTCGTCATTGAAGATGACAATGATATTCCTAATATTGAAAATAACGCACCTCAACGTCGTAATTTTATTGTTCAAAGTTTCTATCATTAAAAGTTATAGTGTGAAATGTATTGTCAATCATTCAGCATTGTGCGTAAACATGTCAATACATATAATGATACAGATTTTCGGAACTACCCGGTTGTTCATAAGCAAGAATGGGAGGTGCAGTTTTCACTACGAACATTGCAAGTAATCGAGGCTGCCGGCCCATCATCCGCCAGTTGCTTTTGTAGCAAGCGTATTTCCAGTTGCGCCTTGTATTCGAGCGAGTCGACCAATTTCAATTTTTTCTCCAAATACGCGTTAGATAGCTTCAAGTTAACAATTTGTAAAGAACGCTTTTCATCTGTGCCAGGAGTCGCATCATCCGTCGAATCTTTGTCAATCATTGAGGATATGCGTTTTTTTTGCAACTTTTTTGTTCGAAACGGAGCTGAAATACAATTGCTGATGTCAGGGTGGCCACTACTTTCCTGAAATGAAATTCCCGGTTTTTTTCCTGGTTCCTCCCGGAAAAATTCTTGGTTCTTCATTACATTTTAAAACTATGTAAAAGAAATTGCGTTTTACAACAAAAATTTGAATCAGTTATTTAAGAGTAACACAGCGGTTTAATCTTTTAAGCTCATGAAACGACATAAATGTGTAGACAATATTAGAAATTAGCTTATTACAGGGGGAATACTGCTATTTTCACGTCATTTCTCATCATATTTAGCTTTTTCAGCTGTATTAAACTAATTTCGATCAAAAAATACGGTTTGCAGAGGAATTTTCCGTAGAAAACTGTTCGAAAATTTTCTTTTCTCCAAAATTGTTTGAAAGTAGGTGGGCCTTTAGGTGAAGTGTAATACACCCCATACCCCCTCCATGTTGCAATACATACACTTTTTATTCTTTGTATTGTCTTGTGTATCCCCAAATTAATAAAACCATTAATTTTTCACCTGATGCTCATATCCGTGTCCTCATAATTTTCGCCGATTCACAATACTTTTCCGTTCGATCCATTGATTCCGTGATCGATAAACCCATAACAGCTGCTGATTCGTTACCAATGATGTTGATGACTTTTTCGTCGACTGCTGATAAACCGCCATCTTCGTTTCCTTCGCCGGTTCTTTGTAATTTATCCCGCTTTGCGACACTAGCTTTCCGAATGTTTGGCCAAACGGTATCACGAACGTAGGCATACGTTGAATCGGAAGAAAAACCATACCCAATACTTTTACCGAACTCGTAAACTTCTTGCCAGGCTTTGCAACGATCATTTTTCGTTAGACAATCGCTAAATTTTCCGAACAAGATATCTTTCTTCTCCTCTATTTTTGTTAACAGCAAGACTTTCAATTTTTCCGAATTAACAATTTTCGGCATAGTTATCGAGAGAAATATAATTTCAACACATACGTTTAGGTTTGTGAATAATCTCGTAGGCTGCGCGCGACAACAATATACACATTACACAATGAGAAGACTTCTACTAGTCTAAAATCGCTAGTTAAAAAGCCTGCGTATTATGAGTAAGTGGTGCAACTCGTTTTCACTAGTCTAGTTGAAAATACCCGACTAGTTACTCATGAATGATAACTAGCGAACATTGGTGCAACTCGTTTTAACTATACAAGTATATAAATCTTTTATACTAGCTAGTAGCTAGTTATGAGTAACTAGTCGTTGG